>JARQAB010000231.1:0-47843 GCA_036172955.1 Meloidogyne arenaria
TTTAATGCTGATTCTTATGGTATATACAATAACTAAAAAGAAAAAAAATGCAACGTATCCACCATCCAGAAAAGCAAATTAAATGATTGTCAATTTAAAAAAATAGTAAAAAATTATATATTGGATTATATTTATTGTATTTGATCGTGTACATGTCGTGGTTGTATTTTAGAGTACATTTTAATGCGATTCTATTATATACAATACTAGATGCCACGTATCCCCATCCAAAAATCATTTAAAATTATTCAAGTAAAAAAATATTAAAAAAATATATATTGGATTATATCTTATTGTAATTGACGGGTAAGGTCGGGTTGTATTTTAATACATCTTTTATGCTGATTCTTATGGTATATACAATACTAGATGGCCACGTATCACCATCCAGAAAATCAAATTTAAAATTATTCAATTAAAAAATGTAAAAATTATATATGGATTATATCTTATTGGTATATTGATCGGGTACGGTCGTGGTTTATTTTAGATAGCATCTTTTAATGCTGATTCTTATGGTATATACAATACTAGATGGCCACGTATCACCATCCCAGGAAAGTCAAATTAAAATTATTCAATTAAAAAAATATTACAAATTATATATTGGTTAAATCTTATTGTATATGATCGGGTACAGGCTTGGTTGTATTTTAGGATACATCTTTTAATGCTGATTCTTATGGTATATACATACTAGATGGCCGTTCACCAGCCAGAAAATCAAATTTAAATATTCATTAAAAAAAATATTAAAAAAATATATATTGGATTATTCTTGATTGTATATGATCGGTTACAGTCTGGTTGTATTTTTAGATAACACTCTTTTAATGCTGATTCCTTATGGTATAATACAATAATAGATGGCCACGTAATCACCATCCAGAAATTCAAATTGTAAAATTTATCATTAAAAAAATTTAAAAATTATATATTGGATTATATTCTTATTGTAGATTGATCGTAAGGTCGTGGTGTATTTAGATACATCTTGTCATCTGATTTCTTATGGTATATACATCTAAGATTGGCCACGTATCACATCCAGAAAATCAAATTTAAAATTATTCAATTAAAAAATATTAAAATTATATTTGGATTATATCTTATTGTATTTGATCGGGTACAGGTCCGGGTTGTATTTTAGATACTCTTTTAATGCTGATTCGTATGGTATACATACAATCCTGATGGCCACGTACACCATCCTGAATCAAATTTAAAATTATTCAATTAAAAAAATATTAAAAAATTATATATTGGAAATATCTTATTGTATATTTGATCGGGTACAGGTCGTGGGTTTGTATTTTAGATTACATCTTTTAATGCTCGATTCTTAAATGGTATATTATACAATACTAGATGCACACGTATCGCACCATCCAGGAAATATCAATTTAATTATTTTTTTCAATTCAACAAAATATTTTAAAAAATTATATAGTGGAATTATAATCTTATGGTAATATTGAAGCGGTTACAGGTTTCGTGGTTTGTATTTTAAGATACAATCTTTTGAATGCTGATTCTTATGGTATATAACATTACTAGATTGCCCACATCGTATCACCATCCAGAAAATCAAATTTTAAAATTAGTTCAATTAGAACAAAATACTTCAAAAATTATATATTGGATTATAATCTTATTGTATATATTGATCGGGGGGTACAGGTCGTGGTGTTATTTTAGATACATCGTTTTAATGCTGATTCTTTTTATGGTATATACAATACTAGATGCCACGTATCACCATCAGGAAATCAAATTTAAAAATATTCAATTAAAAAAATATTAAAAAATTATATATTGGATTATATCTTATTGTATATTGATCGGGTAGCAAGGTCGTGGTTGTATTTAGATACATCTTTTTAATGCTGATTCTTATGGTATATACAATACTAGATGCCACGTATCACCATCCAGGAAAAGTCAAATATTTAAAATATTCAATTTAAAAAAAATTAAAAAATTATATATTGGATTATATCTTATTGTATATTGATCGGGTACAGGTCTTGGTTGTATTTTAGATACATCTTTTAATGCTGATTCTTATGGTATATACAATACTAGATGGCCACGTATCACCATCCAGAAAATCAAATTTAAAAATATTCAATTTAAAAAAAATTAAAAAATTATATATTGGATTATATCTTATTGTATATTGATCGGGTACAGGTCGTGGTTGTATTTTAGATACATCTTTTAATGCTGATTCTTATGGTATATACAATACTAGATGGCCACGTATCACCATCCAGGAAATCAAATTTAAAAATAATCAATTTAAAAAAATATTAAAAAATTATATATGGATAATATCTTATTGTATATTGATCGGGTACAGGTCGTGGTTGTATTTTAGATACATCTTTAATGCTGATTCTTATGGTATATACAATACTAGATGGCCACGTATCACCATCCAGGAAATCAAATTAAAATTATCAATTTAAAAAAAATTAAAAAATTATATATTGGATACTATCTTATTGTATATTGATCGGGTACAGGGTCGTGGTTGTATTTTAGATACATCTTTTAATGCTGATTCTTATGGTATATACAATACTAGATGGCCACCGTATCACCATCCAGAAAATCAAATTTAAAAATATTCAATTAAAAAAAATTAAAAAATTATATATTGGATTATATCTATTGTATATTGATCGGGACAGGTCGTGGTTGTATTTAGATACATCTTTTAATGCTGATTCTTATGGTATATTACAATACTAGAATGCACACGTATCACCATCCAGAAAATCAATTTTTAAAAAATTTATTCAATTAAAAAAAAAATAGTAAAAATTATATATTGGATTATATCTTATTGTATATTGTGATCGGGTAACAGGTCGGACGGTTTGTAATTTTAGATACTCTCTTTAATGCTGATTCTTATGCGTATATCAATACTAGATGGCACACGTATCCCCATCCAGAAAATCAAATTTAAACATATTCAATTATTATATTTGGATTATATCTTATTGTAATTGATCGGGTACAGGTCGTGGTGTATTTTAGATACATCTTTAATTGCTGATTCTTATGGTATTACAATACTAGATGGCCACACGTTATCACCATCCAGGAAAATTCCAATTTAAAATTATTCAATTAAAAAAATATTAAAAAATTATATATTGGATTATATCTTATTGTAATTGATCGGTACAGGTCGTGGTTGTAGTATTTTAGATACATCTTTCATGCTGATGTCTTATGGTATTATACATACTAGATGCACACGTATCACCATCCAGAAAATCAAATTTAAACAATTATTCAATTAAAAAATATTAAAAAATTATATTTGGATTATATCTTATTGTAGATTGATCGGGTACAGGTCGTGGTTGTATTTTAAGATACATCTTTTTAATGCTGATTCTTTATGGTATATACAATACAGATGGCCAACCGTATCACCATCCAGGGAATAAAATCAATTTAAATTATTCAATTAAAAAAAAAAAAAATATTAAAAAATGACTATATATGGATTATATCTTATGGTATAGTGATGGTGTACAGGTCTGGTTGTATTTTAGATACATCTTTTAATGCTGATTCGAATGGTATACTACAAACTCCATGCACACGTATCACCATCCAAATCAAATTTAAAAAAGAGTCAATTGTAAAAAAAATTTTTAAAAAAAAAATTATATATTGGATTATATTGTTTCTTATGGTTGATATGATCGCGGTACAGGTCGGTTGTATTTTAGATACATCTTTAATGCTGATTCGAATTTACTGGTATATACAAACCTCAAGATAGCACACGATCACCATCCAGGAAAAAATCAAATTTATTAAAATATCCAATTTAAAAAAATATTAAAAAATTATATATGGGGATTATATTCCTTAGGGTGTATATTGATCGCGGTCACAGGGTCGTGGTTGTATTTTAGATACATCTTAATGCTGATTCGAATGGTATATACAATACTCCAGTCACTCACAAGTATCCCCATCCAGAAATCTAATTTAAAACATATCCAATTTAAAAAAATATTAAAAAATTATATATTGGATATTTCGTATGTATATTGATCGGGTACAGGTCGGGTTGTATTTTAGATACATCTTTTAATGCTGATTATTATGGTTATATAACCAAATACTAGTCACACGTATCCACCATCCAGAAAATCAAATTTAAAAATATCCATGTTTTAAAAAAAATTTAAAAATTTATATATTGGATTATTATCTTATGGTATATTGATCGGGTACAGGGTCGTGGTTGTATTTTAGATACATCTTTTAATGTCGATTCTTATGGAATGGTATTATACAACCTCCAGTATGCACACGTATCACCATCCCAGAAAAATCAAATTTAAAAATATCCAATTTAAAAAAATATTAAAAAATTCTATATTGGATTATATCTTATGGTATATTGATCGGGTACAGGTCGTGGTTGTATTTTAGATACATCTTTTAATGCTGATTCGAATGGTATATACAACCTCAGTCACAAGTCTCACCATCCAGAAAATCAAATTTTAAAAAATATCAATTTTTAAAAAAAAAAAATAAAAAATTATATATTGGATTATATCTTATGGTATATTGATCGGGTACAGGGGTCGCTGTTCTTGGTTGTATTTAGATACATCTTTTAATCTGATTCGAATGGTATATACAAGACTGAGTCACCCGTTCACCATCCAAAAATCAAATTTAAAAAATCCAATTAAAAAAAAAATTAAAAATTATATTTTATATTGGATTATATCTTATGGTATATTGATCGGGTACAGGTCGTGGGTTTGATTTTAGATACATCTTTTAATGCTGATTCGATTAATGGTATATACAATACTCCAGTCCACACGTATCACCATCCAGAAAATCAAATTTAAAAATATCCAATTTAAAAAAAAGTTAAAAAATTATATATTGGATTATATCTTATGGGATATTGATCGGGTACAGGGTCCGTGTCGTGGTTGTATTTTAGATACATCTTTTAATGCTGATTTCGAATGGTATATACAAACCTCCAGTCACACCGTATCACCATCCAGAGAAAATCAAATTTAAAAATATCCAATGTAAAAAAAAAATTAAAAAATTATATATTGGATTATATCTTATGGTATATTGATCGGGGTACAGGTCGTGGTTGTATTTGATAGATACATCTTTTAATGCTGATTCGAATGGTATATACAAACCTCCAGTCACAAGTATCCCCATCCAGAAAAAATTATCTCAAAAATTTAAAAATATTCAATTAAAAAAAAATTAAAAAATTATATATGGATTATATCTTACCCCTTGGTATATTGATCGGGTACAGGTCGTGGTTGTATTTTAGATACATCCTGTTTTAATGCTGATTCTTATGGTATATACAATAACCTCCAGTCACACGTATCACCATCCAGGAAAATCAAATTTAAAAATATCCAATTTAAAAAAATATTAAAAAATTATATATTGGATTATATCTTATGGTATATTGATCGGGTACAGGTCGTGGTTGTATTTTAGATACATCTTTTAATGCTGATTCGAATGGTATATACAAAACCAGATCACACGTATCACCATCCAGAAAATCAAATTTAAAATATCCAATTACAAAAAAATATTTAAAATTAAAAATTATATATGGATTATATCTTATTGTATATTGATCGGGTACAGGTCGTGGTTGTATTTTAGATACATCTTTTAATGCTGATTCGAATGGTTATGGTATATACAAAACCTCCAGTCACACGTATCACCATCCAGAAAATCAAATTTAAAAATATTCAATTAAAAAAAAATTAAAAAATTATATATTGGATTATATCTTATGGTATATTGATCGGTAAGTTCGTGGTTGTATTTTAGATACATCTTTTAATGCTGATTCGAATGGTATATACAATACTCCAGTCACAAGTATCACCATCCAGAAAATCAATTTAAAAATATTCAATTAAAAAAAATATTAAAAATATATATTGGATTATATCTTATGGTATATTGATCGGGTACAGGTCGTGGTTGTATTTTAGATACATCTTTTTAATGCTGATTCGAATGGTATATACAATACTAGATTGCACACGTATCACATCCAGAAAATCAAATTTAAACATATTCAATTAAAAAAAATATTAAAAATTATATATGGATTATATCTTATTGTATATTGATTCGGGTACAGGTCGTGGTTGTATTTTAGATACATCTTTTAATGCTGATTCTTAGGGTATATACAAACCTAGAGTCAACGTATCACCATCCAGAAAATCAAATTTAAAAATATTCAATTAAAAAAAATATTAAAAAATTATATATTGGATTATATCTTATAGTATATTGATCGGGTACAGGTCGTGGTTGTATTTTAGATACATCTTTTAGTGCTGATTCGAATGGTATATAGAATCCTCTAGTCGCACATATCACCGTCCAGAAAATCAAGTTTGAAAATATTCAATTAAAAAAAATATTAAAAAATTATATATTGTATTATATCTTCTAGTATATTGATTGGGTACAGGTCGTGGTTGTATTTTAGATACATCTTTTAATGCTGATTCTTATGGTATATACAAAACTAGATGCACAAGTATTCACCATCCAGAAAATCAAATTTAAAAATATTCAATTAAAAAAAAAATTAAAAATTATATATTGGATTATATTCTTATTGTATATTGATCGGGTACAGGTCTTGGTTGTATTTTAGATACATCCTTTTAATGCTGATTCGAATGGTATATACAAACCTAGATGCACACGTATCACCATCCAGAAAATCAAATTTAAAAATATCCAATTAAAAAAAAAATTAAAAAATTATATATTGGATTATATCTTATTGTATATTGATCGGGTACAGGTCGTGGTTGTATTTTAGATACATCTTTTATGCTGAATTTATGGTATATACAAACCTAGATGCACACGTATCACCATCCAGAAAATCAATTAAAATATCAATTAAAAAAAAAATTAAAAAATTATATATTGGATTTATCTTATGGTATATTGATCGGGTACAGGTCGTGGTTGTATTTTAGATACATCTTTTAATGCTGATTCGAATGGTATATACAAACCTCCAGTCACACGTATCACCATCCAGAAAATCAAATTTAAAAATATCCAATTAAAAAAAAATTAAAAAATTATATATTGGATTAATCTTATGGTATATTGATCGGGTACAGGTCGTGGTTGTATTTTAGATACATCTTTTAATGCTGATTCGAATGGTATATACAAACCTCCATCACAAGTATCCCCATCCAGAAAAATCAAATTAAAAATATTCAATTAAAAAAAAAATTAAAAAATTATATATTGGATTATATCTTATGGTATATGATCGGGTACAGGTCGTGGTTGTATTTTAGATACATCTTTTAATGCTGATTCGATGGTATATACAAACTAGATGCACACGTATCCCCATCCAGAAAATCAAATTTAAAAATATCCAATTAAAAAAAATATTAAAAAATTATATATTGGATTATAATCTTATGGTATATTGATCGGGTACAGGTCGTGGTTGTATTTTAGATACATCTTTTAATGCTGATTCGAATGGTATATACAAACCTCCATGCACACGTATCACCATCCAGAAAATCAAATTTAAAATATTCAATTTAAAAAAAAATTAAAAAATTATATATTGGATTATATCTTATTGTATATTGATCGGGTACAGGTCGTGGTTGTATTTTAGATACATCTTTTAATGCTGATTCGAATGGTATATACAAAACTCAAGTCACACGTATCACCATCCAGAAAATCAAATTTAAAATATTCAATTAAAAAAAAAAATTAAAAAATTATATATGGATTATATCTTATGGTATATTGATCGGGTACAGGTCGTGGTTGTATTTTAGATACATCTTTAATGCTGATTCGAATGGTATATACAAACCTCCAGTCACACGTATCACCATCCAGAAAATCAAATTAAAAATATTCAATTAAAAAAAAAATTAAAAAATTATATATTGGATTATATCTTATGGTATATTGATCGGGTACAGGTCGTGGTTGTATTTTAGATACATCTTTAATGCTGATTCGAATGGTATATACAAACCTCCAGTCACACGTATCACCATCCAGGAAATCAAATTTAAACATATTCAATTAAAAAAAATATTAAAAATTATATATTGGATTATATCTTATTGTATATTGATCGGGTACAGGTCGTGGTTGTATTTTAGATACATCTTTTAATGCTGATTCGAATGGTATATACAATACTAGATGCCCAAGTATCATCATCCAGAAAATCAAATTTAAAATATTCAATTAAAAAAAAAATTAAAAATTATATATTGGATTATATCTTATTGTATATTGATCGGGTACAGGTCGTGGTTGTATTTTAGATACATCTTTTAATGCTGATTCTTATGGTATATACAATACTAGATGCACACGTATCACCATCCAGAAAATCAAATTTAAACATATTCAATTAAAAAAAAAATTAAAAAATTATATATTGGATTATATCTTATGGTATATTGATCGGGTAAGGTCGTGGTTGTATTTTAGATACATCTTTTAATGCTGATTCGAATGGTATATACAATACTAGATGCACACGTATCACCATCCAGAAAATCAAATTTAAAAATATCCAATTTAAAAAAATATTAAAAATTATATATTGGATTATATCTTATGGTATATTGATCGGGTACAGGTCGTGGTTGTATTTTAGATACATCTTTTAATGCTGATTCGAATGGTATATACAATACTCCAGTCACAAGTATCACCATCCAGAAAATCAAATTTAAAAATATTCAATTAAAAAAAAAATTAAAAAATTATATATTGGATTATATCTTATTGTATATTGATCGGGTACAGGTCGTGGTTGTATTTAGATACATCTTTTAATGCTGATTCTTATGGTATATACAATACTAGAGGCACACGTATCACCATCCAGAAAATCAAATTTAAAAATAATTCAATTAAAAAAAAATTAAAAAATTATATATTGGATAATATCTTATTGTATATTGATCGGGTACAGGTCGTGGTTGTATTTTAGATACATCTTTTAATGCTGATTCTTATGGTATATACAATACTAGATGCCACGTATCACCATCCAGAAAATCAAATTTAAAAATATTCAATTAAAAAAAAATTAAAAATTATATATTGGATTATATCTTATTGTATATTGATCGGTACAGGTCGGGTTGTATTTTAGATACATCTTTTAATGCTGATTCTTATGGTATATACAATACTAGATGCACACGTATCACCATCCAGAAAATCAAATTTAAAAATATTCAATTAAAAAAAAAATTAAAAAATTATATATTGGATTATATCTTATTGTATATTGATCGGGTACAGGTCGTGGTTGTATTTTAGATACATCTTTTAATGCTGATTCTTATGGAAAAAACAATAGAACAAGACAACCAAACACAAACAAAACAATCAAATTTAAAAATATTCAATTAAAAAAAAATTAAAAAATTATATATTGGAGTATATGTTATTGTATATTGATCTGGTACAGGTCGTGGTTGTATTTTAGATACATCTTTTAATGCTGATTCTTATGGTATATACAATACTAGATGCACACGTATCACCATCCAGAAAATCAAATTTAAAAATATCAATTAAAAAAAAATTAAAAAATTATATATTGGATTATATCTTATTGTATATTGATCGGGTACAGGTCTTGGTTGTATTTTAGATACATCTTTTAATGCTGATTCTTATGGTATATACAATACTAGATGCACACGTATCACCATCCAGAAAATCAAATTTAAACATATTCTATTAAATAATAATTAAATTATTATATATTGGATTATATCTTATTGTATATTGATCGGGTACAGGTCTTGGTTGTATTTTAGATACATCTTTTAATGCATCTTCTGAGCGTATGTACACTACTAGCTGCACACGTATCACCTTCCCGAAAATCAAATTTAAAGATATTCACTTAAAAAAAATTAAAAAATTATATATTGGATAATATCTTATTGTATATTGATCGGGTACAGGTCGTGGTTGTATTTTAGATACATCTTTTAATGCTGATTCTTATGGTATATACAATACTAGATGCACACGTATCACCATCCAGAAATCAAATTTAAAAATATTCAATTAAAAAAAAATTAAAAAATTATATATTTGATAATATCTTATTTAATATTTATCGGGTACAGGTCGTGGTTGTATTTTAGATACATCTTTTAATGCTGATTCTTATGGTATATACAAAAATAGATACACACGTATCACCATACAGAAAATCAAATTTAAAAATATTCAATTAAAAAAAAATTAAAAAATTATATATTGGATTATATCTTATTGTATATTGATCGGGTACAGGTCGTGGTTGTATTTTAGATACATCTTTTAATGCTGATTCTTATGGTATATACAATACTAGATGCACACGTATCACCATCCAGCAAATCAAATTTAAACATATTCAATTAAAAAAAAAATTAAAAAATTATATATTGGATTATATCTTATTGTATATTGATCGGGTACAGGTCGTGGTTGTATTTTTAGATACATCTTTTAATGCTGATTCTTATGGTATATACAATACTAGATGCACACGTATCACCATCCAGAAAATCAAATTTAAACATATTCAATTTAAAAAAAAATTAAAAAATTATATATTGGATTATATCTTATTGTATATTGATCGGGTACAGGTCGTGGTTGTATTTTAGATACATCTTTAATGCTGATTCTTATGGTATATACAATACTAGATGCACACGTATCACCATCCAGAAAATCAAATTTAAAAATATTCAATTAAAAAAAAAATTAAAAAATTATATATTGGATTATATCTTATTGTATATTGATCGGGTACAGGTCTTGGTTGTATTTTAGATACATCTTTTAATGCTGATTCTTATGGTATATACAATACTAGATGCACACGTATCACCATCCAGAAAATCAAATTTAAAAATATTCAATTAAAAAAAAATTAAAAAATTATATATTGGATTATATCTTATTGTATATTGATCGGGTACAGGTCGTGGTTGTATTTTAGATACATCTTTTAATGCTGATTCTTATGGTATATACAATACTAGATGCACACGTATCACCATCCAGAAAATGCAAATTTAAAATATTCAATTAAAAAAAAAATTAAAAAATTATATATTGGATTATATCTTATTGTATATTGATCGGGTACAGGTCTTGGTTGTATTTTAGATACATCTTTTAATGCTGATTCTTATGGTATATACAATACTAGATGCACACGTATCACCATCCAGAAAATCAAATTTAAACATATTCAATTAAAAAAAAAATTAAAAAATTATATATTGGATTATAACTTATTGTATATTGATCTTTCACACCTCGTGGCTGTTAATTACATACATCTTTTAATGCTGATTCTTATGGTATATACAATACTAGATGCACACGTATCACCATCCAGAAAATCAAATTTAAACATATTCAATTAAAAAAAAATTAAAAAATTATATATTGGATTATATCTTATTGTATATTGATCGGGTACAGGTCGTGGTTGTATTTTAGATACATCTTTTAATGCTGATTCTTATGGTATATACAATACTAGATGCACACGTATCACCATCCAGAAAATCAATTTAAACATATTCAATTAAAAAAAAATTAAAAAATTATATATTGGATTATAACTTATTGTATATTGATCGGGTACAGGTCGTGGTTGTATTTTAGATACATCTTTTAATGCTGATTCTTATGGTATATACAATACTAGATGCACACGTATCACCATCCAGAAAATCAAATTTAAACATATTCAATTAAAAAAAAATTAAAAAATTATATATTGGATTATATCTTATTGTATATTGATCGGGTACAGGTCGTGGTTGTATTTTAGATACATCTTTTAATGCTGATTCTTATGGTATATACAATACTAGATGCACACGTATCACCATCCAGAAAATCAAATTTAAACATATTCAATTAAAAAAAAATTAAAAAATTATATATTGGATTATAACTTATTGTATATTGATCGGGTACAGGTCTTGGTTGTATTTTAGATACATCTTTTAATGCTGATTCTTATGGTATATACAATACTAGATGCACACGTATCACCATCCAGAAAATCAAATTTAAACATATTCAATTAAAAAAAAATTAAAAAATTATATATTGGATTATATCTTATTGTATATTGATCGGGTACAGGTCGTGGTTGTATTTTAGATACATCTTTTAATGCTGATTCTTATGGTATATACAATACTAGATGCACACGTATCACCATCCAGAAAATCAAATTTAAACATATTCAATTAAAAAAAAATTAAAAAATTATATATTGGATTATAACTTATTGTATATTGATCGGGTACAGGTCTTGGTTGTATTTTAGATACATCTTTTAATGCTGATTCTTATGGTATATACAATACTAGATGCACACGTATCACCATCCAGAAAATCAAATTTAAAAGATATTCAATTAAAAAAAAAATTAAAAAATTATATATTGGATTATATCTTATTGTATATTGATCGGGTACAGGTCGTGGTTGTATTTTAGATACATCTTTTAATGCTGATTCTTATGGTATATACAATACTAGATGCACACGTATCACCATCCAGAAAATCAAATTTAAACATATTCAATTAAAAAAAAATTAAAAAATTATATATTGGATTATATCTTATTGTATATTGATCGGGTACAGGTCGTGGTTGTATTTTAGATACATCTTTTAATGCTGATTCTTATGGTATATACAATACTAGATGCACACGTATCACCATCCAGAAAATCAAATTTAAACATATTCAATTAAAAAAAAAATTAAAAAATTATATATTGGATTATAACTTATTGTATATTGATCGGGTACAGGTCTTGGTTGTATTTTAGATACATCTTTTAATGCTGATTCTTATGGTATATACAATACTAGATGCACACGTATCACCATCCAGAAAATCAAATTTAAACATATTCAATAAAAAAAAAATTAAAAAATTATATATTGGATTATATCTTATTGTATATTGATCGGGTACAGGTCGTGGTTGTATTTTAGATACATCTTTTAATGCTGATTCTTATGGTATATACAATACTAGATGCACACGTATCACCATCCAGAAAATCAAATTTAAACATATTCAATTAAAAAAAAATTAAAAAATTATATATTGGATTATAACTTATTGTATATTGATCGGGTACAGGTCTTGGTTGTATTTTAGATACATCTTTTAATGCTGATTCTTATGGTATATACAATACTAGATGCACACGTATCACCATCCAGAAAATCAAATTTAAACATATTCAATTAAAAAAAAAATTAAAAAATTATATATTGGATTATATCTTATTGTATATTGATCGGGTACAGGTCGTGGTTGTATTTTAGATACATCTTTTAATGCTGTTTCTTATGGTATATACAATACTAGATGCACACGTATCACCATCCAGAAAATCAAATTTAAACATATTCAATTAAAAAAAAAATTAAAAAATTATATATTGGATTATATCTTATTGTATATTGATCGGGTACAGGTCGTGGTTGTATTTTAGATACATCTTTTAATGCTGATTCTTATGGTATATACAATACTAGATGCACACGTATCACCATCCAGAAAATCAAATTTAAAATTATTCAATTAAAAAAAAAATTAAAAAATTATATATTGGATTATAACTTATTGTATATTGATCGGGTACAGGTCTTGGTTGTATTTTAGATACATCTTTTAATGCTGATTCTTATGGTATATACAATACTAGATGCACACGTATCACCATCCAGAAAATCAAATTTAAACATATTCAATTAAAAAAAAAATTAAAAAATTATATATTGGATTATATCTTATTGTATATTGATCGGGTACAGGTCGTGGTTGTATTTTAGATACATCTTTTAATGCTGATTCTTATGGTATATACAATACTAGATGCACACGTATCACCATCCAGAAAATCAAATTTAAACATATTCAATTAAAAAAAAATTAAAAAATTATATATTGGATTATAACTTATTGTATATTGATCGGGTACAGGTCGTGGTTGTATTTTAGATACATCTTTTAATGCTGATTCTTATGGTATATACAATACTAGATGCACACGTATCACCATCCAGAAAATCAAATTTAAACATATTCAATTAAAAAAAAATTAAAAAATTATATATTGGATTATATCTTATTGTATATTGATCGGGTACAGGTCGTGGTTGTATTTTAGATACATCTTTTAATGCTGATTCTTATGGTATATACAATACTAGATGCACACGTATCACCATCCAGAAAATCAAATTTAAACATATTCAATTAAAAAAAAAATTAAAAAATTATATATTGGATTATATCTTATTGTATATTGATCGGGTACAGGTCTTGGTTGTATTTTAGATACATCTTTTAATGCTGATTCTTATGGTATATACAATACTAGATGCACACGTATCACCATCCAGAAATCAAATTTAAACATATTCAATTAAAAAAAATTAAAAAATTATATATTGGATTATAACTTATTGTATATTGATCGGGTACAGGTCTTGGTTGTATTTTAGATACATCTTTTAATGCTGATTCTTATGGTATATACAATACTAGATGCACACGTATCACCATCCAGAAAATCAAATTTAAACATATTCAATTAAAAAAAAATTAAAAAATTATATATTGGATTATATCTTATTGTATATTGATCGGGTACAGGTCGTGGTTGTATTTTAGATACATCTTTTAATGCTGATTCTTATGGTATATACAATACTAGATGCACACGTATCACCATCCAGAAAATCAAATTTAAACATATTCAATTAAAAAAAAAAATTAAAAAATTATATATTGGATTATAACTTATTGTATATTGATCGGGTACAGGTCTTGGTTGTATTTTAGATACATCTTTTAATGCTGATTCTTATGGTATATACAATACTAGATGCACACGTATCACCATCCAGAAAATCAAATTTAAACATATTCAATTAAAAAAAAATTAAAAAATTATATATTGGATTATATCTTATTGTATATTGATCGGGTACAGGTCGTGGTTGTATTTTAGATACATCTTTTAATGCTGATTCTTATGGTATATACAATACTAGATGCACACGTATCACCATCCAGAAAATCAAATTTAAACATATTCAATTAAAAAAAAAATTAAAAAATTATATATTGGATTATAACTTATTGTATATTGATCGGGTACAGGTCTTGGTTGTATTTTAGATACATCTTTTAATGCTGATTCTTATGGTATATACAATACTAGATGCACACGTATCACCATCCAGAAAATCAAATTTAAACATATTCAATTAAAAAAAAATTAAAAAATTATATATTGGATTATATCTTATTGTATATTGATCGGGTACAGGTCGTGGTTGTATTTTAGATACATCTTTTAATGCTGATTCTTATGGTATATACAATACTAGATGCACACGTATCACCATCCAGAAAATCAAATTTAAACATATTCAATTAAAAAAAAAATTAAAAAATTATATATTGGATTATAACTTATTGTATATTGATCGGGTACAGGTCGTGGTTGTATTTTAGATACATCTTTTAATGCTGATTCTTATGGTATATACAATACTAGATGCACACGTATCACCATCCAGAAAATCAAATTTAAACATATTCAATTAAAAAAAAAATTAAAAAATTATATATTGGATTATATCTTATTGTATATTGATCGGGTACAGGTCGTGGTTGTATTTTAGATACATCTTTTAATGCTGATTCTTATGGTATATACAATACTAGATGCACACGTATCACCATCCAGAAAATCAAATTTAAACATATTCAATTAAAAAAAAATTTAATTAATTATATATTGGATTATATCTTATTGTATATTGATCGGGTACAGGTCTTGGTTGTATTTTAGATACATCTTTTAATGCTGATTCTTATGGTATATACAATACTAGATGCACACGTATCACCATCCAGAAAATCAAATTTAAACATATTCAATTAAAAAAAAATTAAAAAATTATATATTGGATTATAACTTATTGTATATTGATCGGGTACAGGTCTTGGTTGTATTTTAGATACATCTTTTAATGCTGATTCTTATGGTATATACAATACTAGATGCACACGTATCACCATCCAGAAAATCAAATTTAAACATATTCAATTAAAAAAAAATTAAAAAATTATATATTGGATTATATCTTATTGTATATTGATCGGGTACAGGTCGTGGTTGTATTTTAGATACATCTTTTAATGCTGATTCTTATGGTATATACAATACTAGATGCACACGTATCACCATCCAGAAAATCAAATTTAAACATATTCAATTAAAAAAAAAATTAAAAAATTATATATTGGATTATAACTTATTGTATATTGATCGGGTACAGGTCTTGGTTGTATTTTAGATACATCTTTTAATGCTGATTCTTATGGTATATACAATACTAGATGCACACGTATCACCATCCAGAAAATCAAATTTAAACATATTCAATTAAAAAAAAATTAAAAAATTATATATTGGATTATATCTTATTGTATATTGATCGGGTACAGGTCGTGGTTGTATTTTAGATACATCTTTTAATGCTGATTCTTATGGTATATACAATACTAGATGCACACGTATCACCATCCAGAAAATCAAATTTAAACATATTCAATTAAAAAAAAAATTAAAAAATTATATATTGGATTATAACTTATTGTATATTGATCGGGTACAGGTCTTGGTTGTATTTTAGATACATCTTTTAATGCTGATTCTTATGGTATATACAATACTAGATGCACACGTATCACCATCCAGAAAATCAAATTTAAAAATATTCAATATAAAAAAAAATTAAAAAATTATATATTGGATTATATCTTATTGTATATTGATCGGGTACAGGTCGTGGTTGTATTTTAGATACATCTTTTAATGCTGATTCTTATGGTATATACAATACTAGATGCACACGTATCACCATCCAGAAAATCAAATTTAAACATATTCAATTAAAAAAAAAATTAAAAAATTATATATTGGATTATATCTTATTGTATATTGATCGGGTACAGGTCTTGGTTGTATTTTAGATACATCTTTTAATGCTGATTCTTATGGTATATACAATACTAGATGCACACGTATCACCATCCAGAAAATCAAATTTAAACATATTCAATTAAAAAAAAATTAAAAAATTATATATTGGATTATAACTTATTGTATATTGATCGGGTACAGGTCTTGGTTGTATTTTAGATACATCTTTTAATGCTGATTCTTATGGTATATACAATACTAGATGCACACGTATCACCATCCAGAAAATCAAATTTAAACATATTCAATTAAAAAAAAAATTAAAAAATTATATATTGGATTATATCTTATTGTATATTGATCGGGTACAGGTCGTGGTTGTATTTTAGATACATCTTTTAATGCTGATTCTTATGGTATATACAATACTAGATGCACACGTATCACCATCCAGAAAATCAAATTTAAACATATTCAATTAAAAAAAAATTAAAAAATTATATATTGGATTATATCTTATTGTATATTGATCGGGTACAGGTCGTGGTTGTATTTTAGATACATCTTTTAATGCTGATTCTTATGGTATATACAATACTAGATGCACACGTATCACCATCCAGAAAATCAAATTTAAAAATATTCAATTAAAAAAAAATTAAAAAATTATATATTGGATTATAACTTATTGTATATTGATCGGGTACAGGTCTTGGTTGTATTTTAGATACATCTTTTAATGCTGATTCTTATGGTATATACAATACTAGATGCACACGTATCACCATCCAGAAAATCAAATTTAAAAATATTCAATTAAAAAAAAAATTAAAAAATTATATATTGGATTATAACTTATTGTATATTGATCGGGTACAGGTCTTGGTTGTATTTTAGATACATCTTTTAATGCTGATTCTTATGGTATATACAATACTAGATGCACACGTATCACCATCCAGAAAATCAAATTTAAACATATTCAATTAAAAAAAAATTAAAAAATTATATATTGGATTATATCTTATTGTATATTGATCGGGTACAGGTCGTGGTTGTATTTTAGATACATCTTTTAATGCTGATTCTTATGGTATATACAATACTAGATGCACACGTATCACCATCCAGAAAATCAAATTTAAAAATATTCAATTAAAAAAAAATTAAAAAATTATATATTGGATTATAACTTATTGTATATTGATCGGGTACAGGTCTTGGTTGTATTTTAGATACATCTTTTAATGCTGATTCTTATGGTATATACAATACTAGATGCACACGTATCACCATCCAGAAAATCAAATTTAAACATATTCAATTAAAAAAAAAATTAAAAAATTATATATTGGATTATATCTTATTGTATATTGATCGGGTACAGGTCTTGGTTGTATTTTAGATACATCTTTTAATGCTGATTCTTATGGTATATACAATACTAGATGCACACGTATCACCATCCAGAAAATCAAATTTAAAAATATTCAATTAAAAAAAAATTAAAAAATTATATATTGGATTATAACTTATTGTATATTGATCGGGTACAGGTCTTGGTTGTATTTTAGATACATCTTTTATGCTGATTCTTATGGTATATACAATACTAGATGCACACGTATCCCCATCCAGAAAATTAAATTTAAAAATATTCAATTAAAAAAAATTAAAAAACTATATATTGGATTATATCTTATTGTATATTGATCGGGTACAGGTCGTGGTTGTATTTTAGATACATCTTTTAATGCTGATTCTTATGGTATATACAATACTAGATGGCCACGTATCCCCATCCAGAAAATTAAATTTAAAAATATTCAATTAAAAAAAATTAAAAAAACTATATATTGGATTATATCTTATTGTATATTGATCGGGTACAGGTCGTGGTTGTATTTTAGATACATCTTTTAATGCTGATTCTTATGGTATATACAATACTAGATGGCCACGTATCCCCATCCAGAAAATTAAATTTAAAAATATTCAATTAAAAAAAATTAAAAAAACTATATATTGGATTATATCTTATTGTATATTGATCGGGTACAGGTCGTGGTTGTATTTTAGATACATCTTTTAATGCTGATTATTATGGTATATACAATACTAGATGCACACGTATCACCATCCAGAAAATTAAATTTAAAAATATTCAATTAAAAAAAATTAAAAAAACTATATATTGGATTATATCTTATTGTATATTGATCGGGTACAGGTCGTGGTTGTATTTTAGATACATCTTTTAATGCTGATTCTTATGGTATATACAATACTAGATGGCCACGTATCCCCATCCAGAAAATTAAATTTAAAAATATTCAATTAAAAAAAATTAAAAAAACTATATATTGGATTATATCTTATTGTATATTGATCGGGTACAGGTCGTGGTTGTATTTTAGATACATCTTTTAATGCTGAATCTTATGGTATATACACTACTAGATGCACACGTATCACCATCCAGACAATGAAATTTACAATAATTCAATTACACAAAATAAAAAAACTATATATTGGATTATATCTTATTGTATATTGATCGGGTACAGGTCGTGGTTGTATTTTAGATACATCTTTTAATGCTGATTATTATGGTATATACAATACTAGATGGCCACGTATCCCCATCCAGAAAATTAAATTTAAAAATATTCAATTAAAAAAAAAATTAAAAAATTATATATTGGATTATATCTTATTGTATATTGATCGGGTACAGGTCTTGGTTGTATTTTAGATACATCTTTTAATGCTGATTCTTATGGTATATACAATACTAGATGGCCACGTATCACCATCCAGAAAATCAAATTTAAAATTATTCAATTAAAAAAAAATTAAAAAATTATATATTGGATTATAACTTATTGTATATTGATCGGGTACAGGTCGTGGTTGTATTTTAGATACATCTTTTAATGCTGATTATTATGGTATATACAATACTAGATGGCCACGTATCCCCATCCAGAAAATTAAATTTAAAAATATTCAATTAAAAAAAATTAAAAAAACTATATATTGGATTATATCTTATTGTATATTGATCGGGTACAGGTCGTGGTTGTATTTTAGATACATCTTTTAATGCTGATTCTTATGGTATATACAATACTAGATGGCCACGTATCACCATCCAGAAAATCAAATTTAAAATTATTCAATTAAAAAAAATATTAAAAAATTATATATTGGATTATAACTTATTGTATATTGATCGGGTACAGGTCGTGGTTGTATTTTAGATACATCTTTTAATGCTGATTCTTATGGTATATACAATACTAGATGCACACGTATCACCATCCAGAAAATCAAATTTAAACATATTCAATTAAAAAAAAAATTAAAAAATTATATATTGGATTATAACTTATTGTATATTGATCGGGTACAGGTCGTGGTTGTATTTTAGATACATCTTTTAATGCTGATTCTTATGGTATATACAATACTAGATGCACACGTATCACCATCCAGAAAATCAAATTTAAACATATTCAATTAAAAAAAAAATTAAAAAATTATATATTGGATTATATCTTATTGTATATTGATCGGGTACAGGTCGTGGTTGTATTTTAGATACATCTTTTAATGCTGATTCTTATGGTATATACAATACTAGATGCACACGTATCACCATCCAGAAAATCAACTGTTAATATATTAAATAAAAAAAAAATTAAAAAATTATATATTGGATTATATCTTATTGTATATTGATCGGGTACAGGTCTTGGTTGTATTTTAGATACATCTTTTAATGCTGATTCTTATGGTATATACAATACTAGATGCACACGTATCACCATCCAGAAAATTAAATTTAAAAATATTCAATTAAAAAAAATTAAAAAACTATATATTGGATTATATCTTATTGTATATTGATCGGGTACAGGTCGTGGTTGTATTTTAGATACATCTTTTAATGCTGATTCTTATGGTATATACAATACTAGATGCACACGTATCACCATCCAGAAAATTAAATTTAAAAATATTCAATTAAAAAAAATTAAAAAAACTATATATTGGATTATATCTTATTGTATATTGATCGGGTACAGGTCGTGGTTGTATTTTAGATACATCTTTTAATGCTGATTCTTATGGTATATACAATACTAGATGCACACGTATCACCATCCAGAAAATTAAATTTAAAAATATTCAATTAAAAAAAATTAAAAAATTATATATTGGATAATATCTTATTGTATATTGATCGGGTACAGGTCGTGGTTGTATTTTAGATACATCTTTTAATGCTGATTCTTATGGTATATACAATACTAGATGCACACGTATCACCATCCAGAAAATTAAATTTAAAAATATTCAATTAAAAAAAATTAAAAAAACTATATATTGGATTATATCTTATTGTATATTGATCGGGTACAGGTCGTGGTTGTATTTTAGATACATCTTTTAATGCTGATTATTATGGTATATACAATACTAGATGGCCACGTATCCCCATCCAGAAAATTAAATTTAAAAATATTCAATTAAAAAAAATTAAAAAACTATATATTGGATTATATCTTATTGTATATTGATCGGGTACAGGTCGTGGTTGTATTTTAGATACATCTTTTAATGCTGATTCTTATGGTATATACAATACTAGATGGCCACGTATCACCATCCAGAAAATCAAATTTAAAATTATTCAATTAAAAAAAATATTAAAAAATTATATATTGGATTATAACTTATTGTATATTGATCGGGTACAGGTCGTGGTTGTATTTTAGATACATCTTTTAATGCTGATTATTATGGTATATACAATACTAGATGGCCACGTATCCCCATCCAGAAAATTAAATTTAAAAATATTCAATTAAAAAAAATTAAAAAAACTATATATTGGATTATATCTTATTGTATATTGATCGGGTACAGGTCGTGGTTGTATTTTAGATACATCTTTTAATGCTGATTCTTATGGTATATACAATACTAGATGGCCACGTATCACCATCCAGAAAATCAAATTTAAAATTATTCAATTAAAAAAAATATTAAAAAATTATATATTGGATTATAACTTATTGTATATTGATCGGGTACAGGTCGTGGTTGTATTTTAGATACATCTTTTAATGCTGATTCTTATGGTATATACAATACTAGATGCACACGTATCACCATCCAGAAAATTAAATTTAAAAATATTCAATTAAAAAAAATTAAAAAACTATATATTGGATTATATCTTATTGTATATTGATCGGGTACAGGTCGTGGTTGTATTTTAGATACATCTTTTAATGCTGATTCTTATGGTATATACAATACTAGATGCACACGTATCACCATCCAGAAAATTAAATTTAAAAATATTCAATTAAAAAAAATTAAAAAACTATATATTGGATTATATCTTATTGTATATTGATCGGGTACAGGTCGTGGTTGTATTTTAGATACATCTTTTAATGCTGATTCTTATGGTATATACAATACTAGATGCACACGTATCACCATCCAGAAAATTAAATTTAAAAATATTCAATTAAAAAAAATTAAAAAACTATATATTGGATTATATCTTATTGTATATTGATCGGGTACAGGTCGTGGTTGTATTTTAGATACATCTTTTAATGCTGATTCTTATGGTATATACAATACTAGATGCACACGTATCACCATCCAGAAAATTAAATTTAAAAATATTCAATTAAAAAAAATTAAAAAACTATATATTGGATTATATCTTATTGTATATTGATCGGGTACAGGTCGTGGTTGTATTTTAGATACATCTTTTAATGCTGATTATTATGGTATATACAATACTAGATGCACACGTATCACCATCCAGAAAATTAAATTTAAAAATATTCAATTAAAAAAAATTAAAAAATTATATATTGGATAATATCTTATTGTATATTGATCGGGTACAGGTCGTGGTTGTATTTTAGATACATCTTTTAATGCTGATTCTTATGGTATATACAATACTAGATGCACACGTATCACCATCCAGAAAATTAAATTTAAAAATATTCAATTAAAAAAAATTAAAAAATTATATATTGGATAATATCTTATTGTATATTGATCGGGTACAGGTCGTGGTTGTATTTTAGATACATCTTTTAATGCTGATTCTTATGGTATATACAATACTAGATGCACACGTATCACCATCCAGAAAATTAAATTTAAAAATATTCAATTAAAAAAAATTAAAAAAACTATATATTGGATTATATCTTATTGTATATTGATCGGGTACAGGTCGTGGTTGTATTTTAGATACATCTTTTAATGCTGATTATTATGGTATATACAATACTAGATGCACACGTATCACCATCCAGAAAATTAAATTTAAAAATATTCAATAAAAAAATTAAAAAATTATATATTGGATAATATCTTATTGTATATTGATCGGGTACAGGTCGTGGTTGTATTTTAGATACATCTTTTAATGCTGATTCTTATGGTATATACAATACTAGATGCACACGTATCACCATCCAGAAAATTAAATTTAAAAATATTCAATTAAAAAAAATTAAAAAATTATATATTGGATAATATCTTATTGTATATTGATCGGGTACAGGTCGTGGTTGTATTTTAGATACATCTTTTAATGCTGATTCTTATGGTATATACAATACTAGATGCACACGTATCACCATCCAGAAAATTAAATTTAAAAATATTCAATTAAAAAAAATTAAAAAAACTATATATTGGATTATATCTTATTGTATATTGATCGGGTACAGGTCGTGGTTGTATTTTAGATACATCTTTTAATGCTGATTCTTATGGTATATACAATACTAGATGCACACGTATCACCATCCAGAAAATTAAATTTAAAAATATTCAATTAAAAAAAATTAAAAAATTATATATTGGATAATATCTTATTGTATATTGATCGGGTACAGGTCGTGGTTGTATTTTAGATACATCTTTTAATGCTGATTCTTATGGTATATACAATACTAGATGCACACGTATCACCATCCAGAAAATCAAATTTAAAAATATTCAATTAAAAAAAATATTAAAAAATTATATATTGGATTATATCTTATTGTATATTGATCGGGTACAGGTCGTGGTTGTATTTTAGATACATCTTTTAATGCTGATTCTTATGGTATATACAATACTAGATGGCCACGTATCACCATCCAGGAAATCAAATTTAAAATTATTCAATTAAAAAAATATTAAAAAATTATATATTGGATTATATCTTATTGTATATTGATCGGGTACAGGTCGTGGTTGTATTTTAGATACATCTTTTAATGCTGATTCTTATGGTATATACAATACTAGATGGCCACGTATCACCATCCAGGAAATCAAATTTAAAATTATTCAATTAAAAAAATATTAAAAAATTATATATTGGATTATATCTTATTGTATATTGATCGGGTACAGGTCGTGGTTGTATTTTAGATACATCTTTTAATGCTGATTCTTATGGTATATACAATACTAGATGGCCACGTATCACCATCCAGAAAATCAAATTTAAAATTATTCAATTAAAAAAATATTAAAAAATTAAATCATGGATTATATCTTATTGTATATTGATCGGGTACAGGTCGTGGTTGTATTTTAGATACATCTTTTAATGCTGATTCTTATGGTATATACAATACTAGATGGCCACGTATCACCATCCAGAAAATCAAATTTAAAATTATTCAATTAAAAAAATATTAAAAAATTATATATTGGATTATATCTTATTGTATATTGATCGGGTACAGGTCGTGGTTGTATTTTAGATACATCTTTTAATGCTGATTCTTATGGTATATACAATACTAGATGGCCACGTATCACCATCCAGAAAATCAAATTTAAAATTATTCAATTAAAAAAATATTAAAAAATTATATATTGGATTATATCTTATTGTATATTGATCGGGTACAGGTCGTGGTTGTATTTTAGATACATCTTTTAATGCTGATTCTTATGGTATATACAATACTAGATGGCCACGTATCACCATCCAGGAAATCAAATTTAAAATTATTCAATTAAAAAAATATTAAAAAATTATATATTGGATTATATCTTATTGTATATTGATCGGGTACAGGTCGTGGTTGTATTTTAGATACATCTTTTAATGCTGATTCTTATGGTATATACAATACTAGATGGCCACGTATCACCATCCAGAAAATCAAATTTAAAATTATTCAATTAAAAAAATATTAAAAAATTATATATTGGATTATATCTTATTGTATATTGATCGGGTACAGGTCGTGGTTGTATTTTAGATACATCTTTTAATGCTGATTCTTATGGTATATACAATACTAGATGGCCACGTATCACCATCCAGAAAATCAAATTTAAAATTATTCAATTAAAAAAATATTAAAAAATTATATATTGGATTATATCTTATTGTATATTGATCGGGTACAGGTCGTGGTTGTATTTTAGATACATCTTTTAATGCTGATTCTTATGGTATATACAATACTAGATGGCCACGTATCACCATCCAGAAAATCAAATTTAAAATTATTCAATTAAAAAAATATTAAAAAATTATATATTGGATTATATCTTATTGTATATTGATCGGGTACAGGTCGTGGTTGTATTTTAGATACATCTTTTAATGCTGATTCTTATGGTATATACAATACTAGATGGCCACGTATCACCATCCAGAAAATCAAATTTAAAATTATTCAATTAAAAAAATATTAAAAAATTATATATTGGATTATATCTTATTGTATATTGATCGGGTACAGGTCGTGGTTGTATTTTAGATACATCTTTTAATGCTGATTCTTATGGTATATACAATACTAGATGGCCACGTATCACCATCCAGAAAATCAAATTTAAAATTATTCAATTAAAAAAATATTAAAAAATTATATATTGGATTATATCTTATTGTATATTGATCGGGTACAGGTCGTGGTTGTATTTTAGATACATCTTTTAATGCTGATTCTTATGGTATATACAATACTAGATGGCCACGTATCACCATCCAGAAAATCAAATTTAAAATTATTCAATTAAAAAAATATTAAAAAATTATATATTGGATTATATCTTATTGTATATTGATCGGGTACAGGTCGTGGTTGTATTTTAGATACATCTTTTAATGCTGATTCTTATGGTATATACAATACTAGATGGCCACGTATCACCATCCAGAAAATCAAATTTAAAATTATTCAATTAAAAAAATATTAAAAAATTATATATTGGATTATATCTTATTGTATATTGATCGGGTACAGGTCGTGGTTGTATTTTAGATACATCTTTTAATGCTGATTCTTATGGTATATACAATACTAGATGGCCACGTATCACCATCCAGAAAATCAAATTTAAAATTATTCAATTAAAAAAATATTAAAAAATTATATATTGGATTATATCTTATTGTATATTGATCGGGTACAGGTCGTGGTTGTATTTTAGATACATCTTTTAATGCTGATTCTTATGGTATATACAATACTAGATGGCCACGTATCACCATCCAGAAAATCAAATTTAAAATTATTCAATTAAAAAAATATTAAAAAATTATATATTGGATTATATCTTATTGTATATTGATCGGGTACAGGTCGTGGTTGTATTTTAGATACATCTTTTAATGCTGATTCTTATGGTATATACAATACTAGATGGCCACGTATCACCATCCAGAAAATCAAATTTAAAATTATTCAATTAAAAAAATATTAAAAAATTATATATTGGATTATATCTTATTGTATATTGATCGGGTACAGGTCGTGGTTGTATTTTAGATACATCTTTTAATGCTGATTCTTATGGTATATACAATACTAGATGGCCACGTATCACCATCCAGAAAATCAAATTTAAAATTATTCAATTAAAAAAATATTAAAAAATTATATATTGGATTATATCTTATTGTATATTGATCGGGTACAGGTCGTGGTTGTATTTTAGATACATCTTTTAATGCTGATTCTTATGGTATATACAATACTAGATGGCCACGTATCACCATCCAGAAAATCAAATTTAAAATTATTCAATTAAAAAAATATTAAAAAATTATATATTGGATTATATCTTATTGTATATTGATCGGGTACAGGTCGTGGTTGTATTTTAGATACATCTTTTAATGCTGATTCTTATGGTATATACAATACTAGATGGCCACGTATCACCATCCAGAAAATCAAATTTAAAATTATTCAATTAAAAAAATATTAAAAAATTATATATTGGATTATATCTTATTGTATATTGATCGGGTACAGGTCGTGGTTGTATTTTAGATACATCTTTTAATGCTGATTCTTATGGTATATACAATACTAGATGGCCACGTATCACCATCCAGAAAATCAAATTTAAAATTATTCAATTAAAAAAATATTAAAAAATTATATATTGGATTATATCTTATTGTATATTGATCGGGTACAGGTCGTGGTTGTATTTTAGATACATCTTTTAATGCTGATTCTTATGGTATATACAATACTAGATGGCCACGTATCACCATCCAGAAAATCAAATTTAAAATTATTCAATTAAAAAAATATTAAAAAATTATATATTGGATTATATCTTATTGTATATTGATCGGGTACAGGTCGTGGTTGTATTTTAGATACATCTTTTAATGCTGATTCTTATGGTATATACAATACTAGATGGCCACGTATCACCATCCAGAAAATCAAATTTAAAATTATTCAATTAAAAAAATATTAAAAAATTATATATTGGATTATATCTTATTGTATATTGATCGGGTACAGGTCGTGGTTGTATTTTAGATACATCTTTTAATGCTGATTCTTATGGTATATACAATACTAGATGGCCACGTATCACCATCCAGAAAATCAAATTTAAAATTATTCAATTAAAAAAATATTAAAAAATTATATATTGGATTATATCTTATTGTATATTGATCGGGTACAGGTCGTGGTTGTATTTTAGATACATCTTTTAATGCTGATTCTTATGGTATATACAATACTAGATGGCCACGTATCACCATCCAGAAAATCAAATTTAAAATTATTCAATTAAAAAAATATTAAAAAATTATATATTGGATTATATCTTATTGTATATTGATCGGGTACAGGTCGTGGTTGTATTTTAGATACATCTTTTAATGCTGATTCTTATGGTATATACAATACTAGATGGCCACGTATCACCATCCAGAAAATCAAATTTAAAATTATTCAATTAAAAAAATATTAAAAAATTATATATTGGATTATATCTTATTGTATATTGATCGGGTACAGGTCGTGGTTGTATTTTAGATACATCTTTTAATGCTGATTCTTATGGTATATACAATACTAGATGGCCACGTATCACCATCCAGAAAATCAAATTTAAAATTATTCAATTAAAAAAATATTAAAAAATTATATATTGGATTATATCTTATTGTATATTGATCGGGTACAGGTCGTGGTTGTATTTTAGATACATCTTTTAATGCTGATTCTTATGGTATATACAATACTAGATGGCCACGTATCACCATCCAGAAAATCAAATTTAAAATTATTCAATTAAAAAAATATTAAAAAATTATATATTGGATTATATCTTATTGTATATTGATCGGGTACAGGTCGTGGTTGTATTTTAGATACATCTTTTAATGCTGATTCTTATGGTATATACAATACTAGATGGCCACGTATCACCATCCAGAAAATCAAATTTAAAATTATTCAATTAAAAAAATATTAAAAAATTATATATTGGATTATATCTTATTGTATATTGATCGGGTACAGGTCGTGGTTGTATTTTAGATACATCTTTTAATGCTGATTCTTATGGTATATACAATACTAGATGGCCACGTATCACCATCCAGAAAATCAAATTTAAAATTATTCAATTAAAAAAATATTAAAAAATTATATATTGGATTATATCTTATTGTATATTGATCGGGTACAGGTCGTGGTTGTATTTTAGATACATCTTTTAATGCTGATTCTTATGGTATATACAATACTAGATGGCCACGTATCACCATCCAGAAAATCAAATTTAAAATTATTCAATTAAAAAAATATTAAAAAATTATATATTGGATTATATCTTATTGTATATTGATCGGGTACAGGTCGTGGTTGTATTTTAGATACATCTTTTAATGCTGATTCTTATGGTATATACAATACTAGATGGCCACGTATCACCATCCAGAAAATCAAATTTAAAATTATTCAATTAAAAAAATATTAAAAAATTATATATTGGATAATATCTTATTGTATATTGATCGGGTACAGGTCTTGGTTGTATTTTAGATACATCTTTTAATGCTGATTCTTATGGTATATACAATACTAGATGCACACGTATCACCATCCAGAAAATCAAATTTAAAATTATTCAATTAAAAAAATATTAAAAAATTATATATTGGATTATATCTTATTGTATATTGATCGGGTACAGGTCGTGGTTGTATTTTAGATACATCTTTTAATGCTGATTCTTATGGTATATACAATACTAGATGCACACGTATCACCATCCAGAAAATCAAATTTAAAATTATTCAATTAAAAAAATATTAAAAAATTATATATTGGATTATATCTTATTGTATATTGATCGGGTACAGGTCGTGGTTGTATTTTAGATACATCTTTTAATGCTGATTCTTATGGTATATACAATACTAGATGCACACGTATCACCATCCAGAAAATCAAATTTAAAATTATTCAATTAAAAAAATATTAAAAAATTATATATTGGATTATATCTTATTGTATATTGATCGGGTACAGGTCGTGGTTGTATTTTAGATACATCTTTTAATGCTGATTCTTATGGTATATACAATACTAGATGCACACGTATCACCATCCAGAAAATCAAATTTAAAATTATTCAATTAAAAAAATATTAAAAAATTATATATTGGATTATATCTTATTGTATATTGATCGGGTACAGGTCGTGGTTGTATTTTAGATACATCTTTTAATGCTGATTCTTATGGTATATACAATACTAGATGCACACGTATCACCATCCAGAAAATCAAATTTAAAATTATTCAATTAAAAAAATATTAAAAAATTATATATTGGATTATATCTTATTGTATATTGATCGGGTACAGGTCGTGGTTGTATTTTAGATACATCTTTTAATGCTGATTCTTATGGTATATACAATACTAGATGCACACGTATCACCATCCAGAAAATCAAATTTAAAATTATTCAATTAAAAAAATATTAAAAAATTATATATTGGATTATATCTTATTGTATATTGATCGGGTACAGGTCGTGGTTGTATTTTAGATACATCTTTTAATGCTGATTCTTATGGTATATACAATACTAGATGGCCACGTATCACCATCCAGAAAATCAAATTTAAAATTATTCAATTAAAAAAATATTAAAAAATTATATATTGGATTATATCTTATTGTATATTGATCGGGTACAGGTCGTGGTTGTATTTTAGATACATCTTTTAATGCTGATTCTTATGGTATATACAATACTAGATGCACACGTATCACCATCCAGAAAATCAAATTTAAAATTATTCAATTAAAAAAATATTAAAAAATTATATATTGGATTATATCTTATTGTATATTGATCGGGTACAGGTCGTGGTTGTATTTTAGATACATCTTTTAATGCTGATTCTTATGGTATATACAATACTAGATGCACACGTATCACCATCCAGAAAATCAAATTTAAAATTATTCAATTAAAAAAATATTAAAAAATTATATATTGGATTATATCTTATTGTATATTGATCGGGTACAGGTCGTGGTTGTATTTTAGATACATCTTTTAATGCTGATTCTTATGGTATATACAATACTAGATGCACACGTATCACCATCCAGAAAATCAAATTTAAAATTATTCAATTAAAAAAATATTAAAAAATTATATATTGGATTATATCTTATTGTATATTGATCGGGTACAGGTCGTGGTTGTATTTTAGATACAACTTTTAATGCTGATTCTTATGGTATATACAATACTAGATGGCCACGTATCACCATCCAGAAAATCAAATTTAAAATTATTCAATTAAAAAAATATTAAAAAATTATATATTGGATTATATCTTATTGTATATTGATCGGGTACAGGTCGTGGTTGTATTTTAGATACATCTTTTAATGCTGATTCTTATGGTATATACAATACTAGATGGCCACGTATCACCATCCAGAAAATCAAATTTAAAATTATTCAATTAAAAAAATATTAAAAAATTATATATTGGATTATATCTTATTGTATATTGATCGGGTACAGGTCGTGGTTGTATTTTAGATACATCTTTTAATGCTGATTCTTATGGTATATACAATACTAGATGGCCACGTATCACCATCCAGGAAATCAAATTTAAAATTATTCAATTAAAAAAATATTAAAAAATTATATATTGGATTATATCTTATTGTATATTGATCGGGTACAGGTCGTGGTTGTATTTTAGATACATCTTTTAATGCTGATTCTTATGGTATATACAATACTAGATGGCCACGTATCACCATCCAGAAAATCAAATTTAAAATTATTCAATTAAAAAAATATTAAAAAATTATATATTGGATTATATCTTATTGTATATTGATCGGGTACAGGTCGTGGTTGTATTTTAGATACATCTTTTAATGCTGATTCTTATGGTATATACAATACTAGATGGCCACGTATCACCATCCAGAAAATCAAATTTAAAATTATTCAATTAAAAAAAATATTAAAAAATTATATATTGGATTATATCTTATTGTATATTGATCGGGTACAGGTCGTGGTTGTATTTTAGATACATCTTTTAATGCTGATTCTTATGGTATATACAATACTAGATGGCCACGTATCACCATCCAGGAAATCAAATTTAAAATTATTCAATTAAAAAAATATTAAAAAATTATATATTGGATTATATCTTATTGTATATTGATCGGGTACAGGTCGTGGTTGTATTTTAGATACATCTTTTAATGCTGATTCTTATGGTATATACAATACTAGATGGCCACGTATCACCATCCAGGAAATCAAATTTAAAATTATTCAATTAAAAAAAATATTAAAAAATTATATATTGGATAATATCTTATTGTATATTGATCGGGTACAGGTCGTGGTTGTATTTTAGATACATCTTTTAATGCTGATTCTTATGGTATATACAATACTAGATGCACACGTATCACCATCCAGAAAATCAAATTTAAAATTATTCAATTAAAAAAAAATTAAAAAATTATATATTGGATTATATCTTATTGTATATTGATCGGGTACAGGTCGTGGTTGTATTTTAGATACATCTTTTAATGCTGATTCTTATGGTATATACAATACTAGATGGCCACGTATCACCATCCAGAAAATCAAATTTAAAATTATTCAATTAAAAAAAATATTAAAAAATTATATATTGGATTATATCTTATTGTATATTGATCGGGTACAGGTCGTGGTTGTATTTTAGATACATCTTTTAATGCTGATTCTTATGGTATATACAATACCAGATGGCCACGTATCACCATCCAGGAAATCAAATTTAAAATTATTCAATTAAAAAAAATATTAAAAAATTATATATTGGATTATATCTTATTGTATATTGATCGGGTACAGGTCGTGGTTGTATTTTAGATACATCTTTTAATGCTGATTCTTATGGTATATACAATACTAGATGCACACGTATCACCATCCAGAAAATCAAATTTAAAATTATTCAATTAAAAAAAAATTAAAAAATTATATATTGGATTATATCTTATTGTATATTGATCGGGTACAGGTCGTGGTTGTATTTTAGATACATCTTTTAATGCTGATTCTTATGGTATATACAATACTAGATGGCCACGTATCACCATCCAGGAAATCAAATTTAAAATTATTCAATTAAAAAAAATATTAAAAAATTATATATTGGATTATATCTTATTGTATATTGATCGGGTACAGGTCGTGGTTGTATTTTAGATACATCTTTTAATGCTGATTCTTATGGTATATACAATACTAGATGGCCACGTATCACCATCCAGGAAATCAAATTTAAAATTATTCAATTAAAAAAAATATTAAAAAATTATATATTGGATTATATCTTATTGTATATTGATCGGGTACAGGTCGTGGTTGTATTTTAGATACATCTTTTAATGCTGATTCTTATGGTATATACAATACTAGATGGCCACGTATCACCATCCAGGAAATCAAATTTAAAATTATTCAATTAAAAAAAATATTAAAAAATTATATATGGATTATATCTTATTGTATATTGATCGGGTACAGGTCGTGGTTGTATTTTAGATACATCTTTTAATGCTGATTCTTATGGTATATACAATACTAGATGGCCACGTATCACCATCCAGGAAATCAAATTTAAAATATTCAATTAAAAAAATATTAAAAAATTATATATTGGATTATATCTTATTGTATATTGATCGGGTACAGGTCGTGGTTGTATTTTAGATACATCTTTTAATGCTGATTCTTATGGTATATACAATACTAGATGGCCACGTATCACCATCCAGAAAATCAAATTTAAAATTATTCAATTAAAAAAATATTAAAAAATTATATATTGGATTATATCTTATTGTATATTGATCGGGTACAGGTCGTGGTTGTATTTTAGATACATCTTTTAATGCTGATTCTTATGGTATATACAATACTAGATGGCCACGTATCACCATCCAGAAAATCAAATTTAAAATTATTCAATTAAAAAAATATTAAAAAATTATATATTGGATTATATCTTATTGTATATTGATCGGGTACAGGTCGTGGTTGTATTTTAGATACATCTTTTAATGCTGATTCTTATGGTATATACAATACTAGATGGCCACGTATCACCATCCAGGAAATCAAATTTAAAATTATTCAATTAAAAAAATATTAAAAAATTATATATTGGATTATATCTTATTGTAATTGATCGGGTACAGGTCGTGGTTGTATTTTAGATACATCTTTTAATGCTGATTCTTATGGTATATACAATACTAGATGGCCACGTATCACCATCCAGAAAATCAAATTTAAAATTATTCAATTAAAAAAATATTAAAAAATTATATATTGGATTATATCTTATTGTATATTGATCGGGTACAGGTCGTGGTTGTATTTTAGATACATCTTTTAATGCTGATTCCTATGGTATATACAATACTAGATGGCCACGTATCACCATCCAGGAAATCAAATTTAAAATTATTCAATTAAAAAAAATATTAAAAAATTATATATTGGATTATATCTTATTGTATATTGATCGGGTACAGGTCGTGGTTGTATTTTAGATACATCTTTTAATGCTGATTCTTATGGTATATACAATACTAGATGGCCACGTATCACCATCCAGGAAATCAAATTTAAAATTATTCAATTAAAAAAAATATTAAAAAATTATATATTGGATTATATCTTATGGTATATTGATCGGGTACAGGTCGTGGTTGTATTTTAGATACATCTTTTAATGCTGATTCGAATGGTATATACAAACCTCCAGTCACACGTATCACCATCCAGAAAATCAAATTTAAAAATATTCAATTAAAAAAAAAATTAAAAAATTATATATTGGATTATATCTTATGGTATATTGATCGGGTACAGGTCGTGGTTGTATTTTAGATACATCTTTTAATGCTGATTCGAATGGTATATACAAACCTCCAGTCACACGTATCACCATCCAGAAAATCAAATTTAAAAATATCCAATTTAAAAAAATATTAAAAATTATATATTGGATTATATCTTATGGTATATTGATCGGGTACAGGTCGTGGTTGTATTTTAGATACATCTTTTAATGCTGATTCGAATGGTATATACAAACCTCCAGTCACAAGTATCCCCATCCAGAAAATCTAATTTAAAAATATCCAATTTAAAAAAATATTAAAAATTATATATTGGATTATATCTTATGGTATATTGATCGGGTACAGGTCGTGGTTGTATTTTAGATACATCTTTTAATGCTGATTCGAATGGTATATACAAACCTCCAGTCACACGTATCACCATCCAGAAAATCAAATTTAAAAATATCCAATTAAAAAAATATTAAAAATTATATATTGGATTATATCTTATGGTATATTGATCGGGTACAGGTCGTGGTTGTATTTTAGATACATCTTTTAATGCTGATTCGAATGGTATATACAAACCTCCAGTCACACGTATCACCATCCAGAAAATCAAATTTAAAAATATCCAATTTAAAAAAATATTAAAAATTATATATTGGATTATATCTTATGGTATATTGATCGGGTACAGGTCGTGGTTGTATTTTAGATACATCTTTTAATGCTGATTCGAATGGTATCAACACAACACCAGACACAAGTAAAACCTTCCAGAAAATCAAATTTAAAAATATCCAATTTAAAAAAATATTAAAAATTATATATTGGATTATATCTTATGGTATATTGATCGGGTACAGGTCATGGTTGTATTTTAGATACATCTTTTAATGCTGATTCGAATGGTATATACAAACCTCCAGTCACACGTATCACCATCCAGAAAATCAAATTTAAAAATATCCAATTTAAAAAAATATTAAAAATTATATATTGGATTATATCTTATGGTATATTGATCGGGTACAGGTCGTGGTTGTATTTTAGATACATCTTTTAATGCTGATTCGAATGGTATATACAAACCTCCAGTCACACGTATCACCATCCAGAAAATCAATTTTAAAAATATCCAATTTAAAAAAATATTAAAAATTATATATTGGATTATATCTTATGGTATATTGATCGGGTACAGGTCGTGGTTGTATTTTAGATACATCTTTTAATGCTGATTCGAATGGTATATACAAACCTCCAGTCACACGTATCACCATCCAGAAAATCAAATTAAAAATATCCAATTTAAAAAAATATTAAAAATTATATATTGGATTATATCTTATGGTATATTGATCGGGTACAGGTCGTGGTTGTATTTTAGATACATCTTTTAATGCTGATTCGAATGGTATATACAAACCTCCAGTCACAAGTATCCCCATCCAGAAAATCAAATTTAAAAATATCCAATTTAAAAAAATATTAAAAATTATATATTGGATTATATCTTATGGTATATTGATCGGGTACAGGTCATGGTTGTATTTTAGATACATCTTTTAATGCTGATTCGAATGGTATATACAAACCTCCAGTCACAAGTATCCCCATCCAGAAAATCAAATTTAAAAATATCCAATTTAAAAAAATATTAAAAATTATATATTGGATTATATCTTATGGTATATTGATCGGGTACAGGTCGTGGTTGTATTTTAGATACATCTTTTAATGCTGATTCGAATGGTATATACAAACCTCCAGTCACACGTATCACCATCCAGAAAATCAAATTTAAAAATATCCAATTTAAAAAAATATTAAAAATTATATATTGGATTATATCTTATGGTATATTGATCGGGTACAGGTCGTGGTTGTATTTTAGATACATCTTTTAATGCTGATTCGAATGGTATATACAAACCTCCAGTCACACGTATCACCATCCAGAAAATCAAATTTAAAAATATTCAATTAAAAAAAAAATTAAAAAATTATATATTGGATTATATCTTATGGTATATTGATCGGGTACAGGTCGTGGTTGTATTTTAGATACATCTTTTAATGCTGATTCGAATGGTATATACAAACCTCCAGTCACACGTATCACCATCCAGAAAATCAAATTTAAAAATATCCAATTTAAAAAAATATTAAAAATTATATATTGGATTATATCTTATGGTATATTGATCGGGTACAGGTCGTGGTTGTATTTTAGATACATCTTTTAATGCTGATTCGAATGGTATATACAAACCTCCAGTCACAAGTATCCCCATCCAGAAAATCAAATTTAAAAATATCCAATTTAAAAAAATATTAAAAATTATATATTGGATTATATCTTATGGTATATTGATCGGGTACAGGTCGTGGTTGTATTTTAGATACATCTTTTAATGCTGATTCGAATGGTATATACAAACCTCCAGTCACACGTATCACCATCCAGAAAATCAAATTTAAAAATATCCAATTTAAAAAAATATTAAAAATTATATATTGGATTATATCTTATGGTATATTGATCGGGTACAGGTCGTGGTTGTATTTTAGATACATCTTTTAATGCTGATTCGAATGGTATATACAAACCTCCAGTCACACGTATCACCATCCAGAAAATCAAATTTAAAAATATCCAATTTAAAAAAATATTAAAAATTATATATTGGATTATATCTTATGGTATATTGATCGGGTACAGGTCGTGGTTGTATTTTAGATACATCTTTTAATGCTGATTCGAATGGTATATACAAACCTCCAGTCACAAGTATCCCCATCCAGAAAATCAAATTTAAAAATATCCAATTTAAAAAAATATTAAAAATTATATATTGGATTATATCTTATGGTATATTGATCGGGTACAGGTCGTGGTTGTATTTTAGATACATCTTTTAATGCTGATTCGAATGGTATATACAAACCTCCAGTCACAAGTATCCCCATCCAGAAAATCAAATTTAAAAATATCCAATTAAAAAAATATTAAAAATTATATATTGGATTATATCTTATGGTATATTGATCGGGTACAGGTCGTGGTTGTATTTTAGATACATCTTTTAATGCTGATTCGAATGGTATATACAAACCTCCAGTCACACGTATCACCATCCAGAAAATCAATTTTAAAAATAACCAAATTAAAAAAATAAAAAAAATTATATATTGGATTATATCTTATGGTATATTGATCGGGTACAGGTCGTGGTTGTATTTTAGATACATCTTTTAATGCTGATTCGAATGGTATATACAAACCTCCAGTCACACGTATCACCATCCAGAAAATCAAATTAAAAATATCCAATTTAAAAAAATATTAAAAATTATATATTGGATTATATCTTATGGTATATTGATCGGGTACAGGTCGTGGTTGTATTTTAGATACATCTTTTAATGCTGATTCGAATGGTATATACAACCTCCAGTCACAAGTATCCCCATCCAGAAAATCAAATTTAAAAATATCCAATTTAAAAAAATATTAAAAATTATATATTGGATTATATCTTATGGTATATTGATCGGGTACAGGTCGTGGTTGTATTTTAGATACATCTTTTAATGCTGATTCGAATGGTATATACAAACCTCCAGTCACAAGTATCCCCATCCAGAAAATCAAATTTAAAAATATCCAATTTAAAAAAATATTAAAAATTATATATTGGATTATATCTTATGGTATATTGATCGGGTACAGGTCGTGGTTGTATTTTAGATACATCTTTTAATGCTGATTCGAATGGTATATACAAACCTCCAGTCACACGTATCACCATCCAGAAAATCAAATTTAAAAATATCCAATTTAAAAAAATATTAAAAATTATATATTGGATTATATCTTATGGTATATTGATCGGGTACAGGTCGTGGTTGTATTTTAGATACATCTTTTAATGCTGATTCGAATGGTATATACAAACTCCAGTCACACGTATCACCATCCAGAAAATCAAATTTAAAAATATTCAAATAAAAAAAAACGTAAAAAATTATATATCGGATTAGGTCTGATGGTATATTGATCGGGTACAGGTCGTGGTTGTATTTTAGATACATCTTTTAATGCTGATTCGAATGGTATATACAAACCTCCAGTCACACGTATCACCATCCAGAAAATCAAATTTAAAAATATTCAATTAAAAAAAAAATTAAAAAATTATATATTGGATTATATCTTATGGTATATTGATCGGGTACAGGTCGTGGTTGTATTTTAGATACATCTTTTAATGCTGATTCGAATGGTATATACAAACCTCCAGTCACACGTATCACCATCCAGGAAATCAAATTTAAAATTATTCAATTAAAAAAATATTAAAAATTATATATTGGATTATATCTTATGGTATATTGATCGGGTACAGGTCGTGGTTGTATTTTAGATACATCTTTTAATGCTGATTCGAATGGTATATACAAACCTCCAGTCACAAGTATCCCCATCCAGAAAATCAAATTTAAAAATATCCAATTTAAAAAAATATTAAAAATTATATATTGGATTATATCTTATTGTATATTGATCGGGTACAGGTCGTGGTTGTATTTTAGATACATCTTTTAATGCTGATTCGAATGGTATATACAATACTAGATGCACACGTATCACCATCCAGAAAATCAAATTTAAACATATTCAATTAAAAAAAAAATTAAAAAATTATATATTGGATTATATCTTATTGTATATTGATCGGGTACAGGTCTTGGTTGTATTTTAGATACATCTTTTAATGCTGATTCTTATGGTATATACAATACTAGATGCACACGTATCACCATCCAGAAAATCAAATTTAAACATATTCAATTAAAAAAAAAATTAAAAAATTATATATTGGATTATATCTTATTGTATATTGATCGGGTACAGGTCGTGGTTGTATTTTAGATACATCTTTTAATGCTGATTCGAATGGTATATACAAACCTCCAGTAACAAGTATCCCCATCCAGAAAATCAAATTTAAAAATATCCAATTTAAAAAAATATTAAAAATTATATATTGGATTATATCTTATGGTATATTGATCGGGTACAGGTCGTGGTTGTATTTTAGATACATCTTTTAATGCTGATTCGAATGGTATATACAAACCTCCAGTCACACGTATCACCATCCAGGAAATCAAATTTAAAAATAATCAATTTAAAAAAAATTAAAAAATTATATATTGGATAATATCTTATTGTATATTCATCGGGTACAGGTCGTGGTTGTATTTTAGATACATCTTTTAATGCTGATTCTTATGGTATATACAATACAAGATGGCCACGTATCACCATCCAGGAAATCAAATTTAAAAATAATCAATTTAAAAAAAATTAAAAAATTATATATTGGATAATATCTTATTGTATATTCATCGGGTACAGGTCGTGGTTGTATTTTAGATACATCTTTTAATGCTGATTCTTATGGTATATACAATACTAGATGGCCACGTATCACCATCCAGGAAATCAAATTTAAAAATAATCAATTTAAAAAAAATTAAAAAATTATATATTGGATAATATCTTATTGTATATTCATCGGGTACAGGTCGTGGTTGTATTTTAGATACATCTTTTAATGCTGATTCTTATGGTATATACAATACAAGATGGCCACGTATCACCATCCAGGAAATCAAATTTAAAAATAATCAATTAAAAAAAATTAAAAAATTATATATTGGATAATATCTTATTGTATATTGATCGGGTACAGGTCGTGGTTGTATTTTAGATACATCTTTTAATGCTGATTCTTATGGTATATACAATACTAGATGCACACGTATCACCATCCAGAAAATCAAATTTAAAAATAATCAATTTAAAAAAAATTAAAAAATTATATATTGGATTATATCTTATTGTATATTGATCGGGTACAGGTCTTGGTTGTATTTTAGATACATCTTTTAATGCTGATTCTTATGGTATATACAATACTAGATGCACACGTATCACCATCCAGTAAATCAAATTTAAAAAATTCAATTTAAAAAAAATTAAAAAATTATATATTGGATTATATCTTATTGTATATTGATCGGGTACAGGTCTTGGTTGTATTTTAGATACATCTTTTAATGCTGATTCTTATGGTATATACAATACTAGATGGCCACGTATCACCATCCAGGAAATCAAATTTAAAAATAATCAATTAAAAAAAAATTAAAAAATTATATATTGGATAATATCTTATTGTATATTGATCGGGTACAGGTCGTGGTTGTATTTTAGATACATCTTTTAATGCTGATTCTTATGGTATATACAATACTAGATGCACACGTATCACCATCCAGAAAATCAAATTTAAAAATATTCAATTAAAAAAAAATTAAAAAATTATATATTGGATTATATCTTATTGTATATTGATCGGGTACAGGTCTTGGTTGTATTTTAGATACATCTTTTAATGCTGATTCTTATGGTATATACAATACTAGATGCACACGTATCACCATCCAGAAAATCAAATTTAAAAATATTCAATTAAAAAAAAAATTAAAAAATTATATATTGGATTATATCTTATTGTATATTGATCGGGTACAAGTCGTGGTTGTATTTTAGATACATCTTTTAATGCTGATTCTTATGGTATATACAATACTAGATGCACACGTATCACCATCCAGAAAATCAAATTTAAAATATTCAATTAAAAAAAAATTAAAAAATTATATATTGGATTATATCTTATTGTATATTGATCGGGTACAGGTCTTGGTTGTATTTTAGATACATCTTTTAATGCTGATTCTTATGGTATATACAATACTAGATGCACACGTATCACCATCCAGAAAATCAAATTTAAACATATTCAATTAAAAAAAATTAAAAAATTATATATTGGATTATATCTTATTGTATATTGATCGGGTACAGGTCGTGGTTGTATTTTAGATACATCTGTTAATGCTGATTCTTATGGTATATACAATACTAGATGCACACATATCACCATCCAGAAAATCAAATTTAAAAATATTCAATTTAAAAAAAATTAAAAAATTATATATTGGATTATATCTTATTGTATATTGATCGGGTACAGGTCTTGGTTGTATTTTAGATACATCTTTTAATGCTGATTCTTATGGTATATACAATACTAGATGCACACGTATCACCATCCAGAAAATCAAATTTAAAATTATTCAATTAAAAAAAAATATTAAAAAATTATATATTGGATTATAACTTATTGTATATTGATCGGGTACAGGTCTTGGTTGTATTTTAGATACATCTTTTAATGCTGATTCTTATGGTATATACAATACTAGATGCACACGTATCACCATCCAGAAAATCAAATTTAAAAATATTCAATTAAAAAAAAAATTAAAAAATTATATATTGGATTATATCTTATTGTATATTGATCGGGTACAGGTCGTGGTTGTATTTTAGATACATCTTTTAATGCTGATTCTTATGGTATATACAATACTAGATGCACACGTATCACCATCCAGAAAATCAAATTTAAACATATTCAATTAAAAAAAAATTAAAAAATTATATATTGGATTATATCTTATTGTATATTGATCGGGTACAGGTCTTGGTTGTATTTTAGATACATCTTTTAATGCTGATTCTTATGGTATATACAATACTAGATGCACACGTATCACCATCCAGAAAATCAAATTTAAACATATTCAATTAAAAAAAAAATTAAAAAATTATATATTGGATTATAATTATTGTATATTGATCGGGTACAGGTCTGGTTGTATTTTAGATACATCTTTTAATGCTGATTCTTATGGTATATACAATACTAGATGCACACGTATCACCATCCAGAAAATCAAATTTAAACATATTCAATTAAAAAAAAATTAAAAAATTATATATTGGATTATATCTTATTGTATATTGATCGGGTACAGGTCGTGGTTGTATTTTAGATACATCTTTTAATGCTGATTCTTATGGTATATACAATACTAGATGCACACGTATCACCATCCAGAAAATCAAATTTAAACATATTCAATTAAAAAAAAAATTAAAAAATTATATATTGGATTATATCTTATTGTATATTGATCGGGTACAGGTCGTGGTTGTATTTTAGATACATCTTTTAATGCTGATTCTTATGGTATATACAATACTAGATGCACACGTATCACCATCCAGAAAATCAAATTTAAACATATTCAATTAAAAAAAAATTAAAAAATTATATATTGGATTATATCTTATTGTATATTGATCGGGTACAGGTCGTGGTTGTATTTTAGATACATCTTTTAATGCTGATTCTTATGGTATATACAATACTAGATGCACACGTATCACCATCCAGAAAATCAAATTTAAACATATTCAATTAAAAAAAAATTAAAAAATTATATATTGGATTATATCTTATTGTATATTGATCGGGTACAGGTCTTGGTTGTATTTTAGATACATCTTTTAATGCTGATTCTTATGGTATATACAATACTAGATGCCACGTATCACCATCCAGAAAATCAAATTTAAACATATTCAATTAAAAAAAAAATTAAAAAATTATATATTGGATTATATCTTATTGTATATTGATCGGGTACAGGTCGTGGTTGTATTTTAGATACATCTTTTAATGCTGATTCTTATGGTATATACAATACTAGATGCACACGTATCACCATCCAGAAAATCAAATTTAAACATATTCAATTAAAAAAAAATTAAAAAATTATATATTGGATTATATCTTATTGTATATTGATCGGGTACAGGTCGTGGTTGTATTTTAGATACATCTTTTAATGCTGATTCTTATGGTATATACAATACTAGATGCACACGTATCACCATCCAGAAAATCAAATTTAAACATATTCAATTAAAAAAAAATTAAAAAATTATATATTGGATTATATCTTATTGTATATTGATCGGGTACAGGTCGTGGTTGTATTTTAGATACATCTTTTAATGCTGATTCTTATGGTATATACAATACTAGATGCACACGTATCACCATCCAGAAAATCAAATTTAAACATATTCAATTAAAAAAAAAATTAAAAAATTATATATTGGATTATATCTTATTGTATATTGATCGGGTACAGGTCGTGGTTGTATTTTAGATACATCTTTTAATGCTGATTCTTATGGTATATACAATACTAGATGCACACGTATCACCATCCAGAAAATCAAATTTAAACATATTCAATTAAAAAAAAATTAAAAAATTATATATTGGATTATATCTTATTGTATATTGATCGGGTACAGGTCGTGGTTGTATTTTAGATACATCTTTTAATGCTGATTCTTATGGTATATACAATACTAGATGCACACGTATCACCATCCAGAAAATCAAATTTAAACATATTCAATTAAAAAAAAAATTAAAAAATTATATATTGGATTATATCTTATTGTATATTGATCGGGTACAGGTCTTGGTTGTATTTTAGATACATCTTTTAATGCTGATTCTTATGGTATATACAATACTAGATGCCACGTATCACCATCCAGAAAATCAAATTTAAACATATTCAATTAAAAAAAAATTAAAAAATTATATATTGGATTATATCTTATTGTATATTGATCGGGTACAGGTCGTGGTTGTATTTTAGATACATCTTTTAATGCTGATTCTTATGGTATATACAATACTAGATGCACACGTATCACCATCCAGAAAATCAAATTTAAACATATTCAATTAAAAAAAAAATTAAAAAATTATATATTGGATTATATCTTATTGTATATTGATCGGGTACAGGTCTTGGTTGTATTTTAGATACATCTTTTAATGCTGATTCTTATGGTATATACAATACTAGATGCACACGATCACCATCCAGAAAATCAAATTTAAAAATATTCAATTAAAAAAAAATTAAAAAATTATATATTGGATTATATCTTATTGTATATTGATCGGGTACAGGTCGTGGTTGTATTTTAGATACATCTTTTAATGCTGATTCTTATGGTATATACAATACTAGATGCACACGTATCACCATCCAGAAAATCAAATTTAAACATATTCAATTAAAAAAAAATTAAAAAATTATATATTGGATATATCTTATTGTATATTGATCGGTACAGGTCGTGGTTGTATTTTAGATACATCTTTTAATGCTGATTCTTATGGTATATACAATACTAGATGCACACGTATCACCATCCAGAAAATCAAATTTAAAAATATTCAATTAAAAAATATTAAAATAGTGTAGATCTTGGATTATATCTTATTGTATATTGATCGGGTACAGGTCGTGGTTGTATTTTAGATACATCTTTTAATGCTGATTCTTATGGTATATACAATACTAGATGCACACGTATCACCATCCAGAAAATCAAATTTAAAAATATTCAATTAAAAAAAAAATTAAAAAATTATATATTGGATTATATCTTATTGTATATTGATCCGGTACAGGTCGTGGTTGTATTTTAGATACATCTTTTAATGCTGATTCTTATGGTATATACATACTAGATGCACACGTATCACCATCCAGAAAAACAAATTTAAACATATCAAATTAAAAAAAAATTAAAAAATTATATATTGGATTATATCTTATTGTATATTGATCGGGTACAGGTCTTGGTTGTATTTTAGATACATCTTTTAATGCTGATTCTTATGGTATATACAATACTAGATGCACACGTATCACCATCCAGAAATCAAATTTAAACATATTCAATTAAAAAAAAAAATTAAAAAATGTTTTTTTTTATATATTGGATTATAACTTATTGTATATGATCGGTACAGGTCTTGGTTGTATTTTAGATACATCTTTTAATGCTGATCTTATGGTATATACAATACTAGATGCACACGTATCACCATCCAGAAATCAAATTTAAACATATTCAATTAAAAAAAAAATTAAAAAATTATTATTGGATATATTATTGTATATTGAGCGGGTACAGGTCGTGGTTGTATTTTAGATACATCTTTTAATGCTGATTCTTTATGGTATATACATACTAGATTGCACACGTATCACCATCCAGAAAATCAAATTTACAAACATATTCAATAATAAAAAAAAAATTTAAAAATTATATATTGGATTATACTTATGTTATATTGATCGGGTACAGGTCTTGGTTGGTTTGTATTTTAGATACATCTTTTAATGCTGATTCTTATGGTATATTACAATCTAGATGCACAAAGCGTATCACCATCCAGAAAATCAAATTTAAACATATTCAATTAAAAAAAAAATTAAAAAATTATATATTGGATTATATCGTTATTGTATATTGATCGGGTACAGGTCGTGGTTGTATTTTAGATACATTCTTTTAATGCTGATTCTATGGTATATACAAATACGAAGATGCACACGTATCACCATCCAGAAAATCAAATTTAAAACATATTCAATTAAAAAAAAAAATTAAAAAATTATATATTGGATTATAACTTATTGTATATTGATCGGTACCGGTCTTGGTTGTATTTATAGATACATCTTTTAATGCTGATTCTTATTGGGTATATACCAATACTAGATGCACACCCGTATCACCATCCAGAAAATCAAATTTAACATATTCAATAAAAAAAAAATTAAAAAATTATATATTGGATTATATCTTATGTACTAGTTGATTCGGGTACAGGTCCGTGTGGTTGTATGTTAGATACATCTTTAATGCTGATTCTTATGGTACAACAAAATATACAATATAGATGCACACGTATCACCATCCAGAAAATCAAATTTAAACATATTCAATTAAAAAAAAATAAAATAAAAAATTATATATTGGATTATAACTTATTGTATATTGATCCGGGTACAGGTCGTGGTTGTATTTTAGATACATCTTTTAATGCTGATTCTTATGGTATATAACAATACTAGATGCACACGTATCACCATCCAGAAAATCAATTTACAACATATTCAATTAAAAAAAAATTAAAAAATTATATATTGGATTATATCTTATGTATATTGATCGGGTACAGGTCGTTGGGTTGTATTTTAGATACATCTTTTCATGCTGATTCTTTCTATGGTATATACCAATACTAGTATCATTTCACGTATCACCATCCAGCAAATCAATTTAAACCATTCGAAGAAAAAATTCAATTCAAAAAAAAATTAAAAAAATTATATATTGGATTTATCTTGTATTGTATAGTGAGCGGGTACAGGTCGTGGTCTGTATTAGATAACATCCTTAATGATGATTTCTTATGGGTATATACAATACTGAGATGCACACGCTAGCACCATCCAGAAATCAACAATTTAAACATATTCATGAAAAAAAAAAATTAACCAAATTATATATGTCGATTAATAATCTATTTGTAAAATATTGATCCGGGTAGCAGGCTCTTGGTCTTGTATCTTTAGATACATCCTTTTAATGCTGATTCTTATTTTGTTGTACTCCCTTATACAATACTAGATGACACGTTCACCATCCAGAAAATCACATTTTAAAATATTCAATTAAAAAAAACTTAAAAAATTATCTTATGGATTATATCTTATTGGTATATTGATCGGGTTACAGGTCGTGGTTGTATTTAGATAATCCTTTTATGTGTTCTTATTGTATTTTATAACAATACTAGAGGCCACACGTCATCACCCATCCGAAAATCAATCTAACATATTCAATTAAACAACAAATTAAAAACTTATATCTTTGGCGTATAACTTATGGTATATTGATCGGGTATCAGGTCTTGGTTGTCCTTTTAGAGTACATATCTTTTAATGCTGATTCTTACTGGTATATTACAATACTAGTATGCACACTTATACACAATCCAGAAAATCAAATTTAAACCCACATTCAATTAAAAAAAA
>JARQAB010000232.1:0-47775 GCA_036172955.1 Meloidogyne arenaria
AACGATCAGGAGGTTTGAGGGGATATAGGGAGATTTGGGATGCTTAAGATTAATTTTAAATCTTTCATATAAGAAAAATAAAACGACTGTGGTTGATAAATATGATAAGTTATACTGAATTATGTAATTATTTGGCTGTAATACACTATGTCTTAATAGCAGTTAAATTGACACAAATAGGTATGTACCGCAGATGGATTAATTATAATCAAGTTTAAAAATTAAAAATTAAGAATTTGAGTAAAAAAACTGTTACATAAAAATGACAAAAAATAACAGAAACAAAAGAAGTAATTCTCTAATAAAAGCACACCGGATGTGAGGTACGAGAGGATTGAAAAATAGAAGCATATGTGTTCTCATTAGGAGAATTGTACCATGCGTCGAAATTTCAAAGTTGCTCGTAATCGTACTTTGTCCACCTCTTTGTTTGGCCTCGTACTCGTATCGTACCTCCGTACCACCCTTATTTAGGGTGTACTCGTACTCGTACCTCTACAACCCTATTTTTGCCTGTACCTCGTACTCGTACTAGTACTACTCGTATTGAGGAGAAAAAAGCAAAAAAATCGGAAAATTTTTTATGATTTTTTGGAGCCTAGGAGCATCTATTTCAAATTTTAAGCGTTGTATTGCTGATTTTTGAATCTTTGAAGCTTCGGAGCAGTAAATCCTCCAATATAATCCATTTTCTGCGACGCAGGCAAAATTTTTGAGCACTTGGAGTGCGATGAGACAATATTCGTCTCCAAGATGATCGGGTACCCAAAATCTGACATTTTTGCATTCATTGTCATCTTCTTACATGGAAGTTTTGATGGCCATTAAGCCTGATATCTTTAATCTCAAACCATTTTTTCAAAAAATTTTGAGATTTTGGGTGTCCTTAATAGATTTCTTCTATTTTTTGCGCGCAGACGAACCAAAAAATTTTTTTGAAAATTTTGATGGCTACGAAGCCAGATTTCTCCATTTTCAACGCGGAAGCGAAAAATTTTAGAAGTTGGAAGGCCATAAGCCAATTTTTTTATTTCGTCAGCGCCGCAGGCAAAAATTTTGAAAATTTCGAGAAGGCCGTAGGCAAAAAAACTCCCTTTTATTGGTACAATGAAAATTGTAGAATTTTAGAGGGCCAAAAAACCATAATTTCTCAATGTAAAAATAGAATAATATTCAAACAAAATTAAACTTATAAAATAAGTTAATTATGGAAAAAAAGAAAAAATGCTGAAAAAATCCTTGTCCTTTGACCAGGAATCGAACCCATCCCGTCTAAATCATTAACGACTCGGGCGATGGCATAACACCTTAACCACTCCGGCACACACCAACCATACAAGGGCGATTAAAAGAAATTAAACATATTTCTTTCAATTTTCCTATTAACAGCCAAGTACGAGAAGTACGAAGCTCGTACTTAGGCCTCGTACCTTTGTACTGTTCCGAGCACTTGTTTAGGCACCTCACGTACTCGTACTCGTACTTCAGTACTGCCCCATTTTTGACTCGTATCGTACTCGTAACTTCGTATTCAGGTCACGAGTACGGAGTACGAGGTACGAGTACGAATTTTTCCGGTCACGAGCTTCGAATAGCACTGGAATTTACAACGCGATATTTATTTGGGAGTTGTAAAAACTCCCATTCAAAAATAAATACATACAAAAAGTAGACGATGCAATATTTACCAGAAAATTATTAATAAAAAGGAAGATATGTGGTTCTTAATAAATAATAGATAGTTAGCACAAAGTTGTAAGAGAACCTAAAAATAAACATTATTATTCCTATTCTTCTTCAAAACTTTTTTCTCTTTAATTAAACTATTTATTTTTCTTCACAATCATAATTTCGTATACACTTTTTTTCTTTATTAATCGCAATATTTCCAACAAAAGTCCCACGGCGAAAAAAAATAGGAAAAAGTAAAAGAAATAAAGTAAATATAGACATTTAATGGCGCTGACACACGACCTTTTGGTTGTTGGTCAGGGATTATTTTTTTTCGAATTTTCCCGAAAAAGAAAATAATCTCTTCGTTACAAAAAATTAAATCCTTTACAAAAAAAAATTTTTTTTTTACATTTAATTAACTTTATTTTTTAGATTTTTTTCTTAATTCAAAAAATTTTATTTCTATGGAGATTAATGAATTACAATCAATTAGCACAAATAGCAAGTAAAATATGATGATATTGGGGCTTCTTAATAATGCCAATATTTATTATTCGGTTTAGTTTTTTAAAATTAAAATGTATTTGTAAAAAATATTTTTAGGAAAGCAGCACAATCAAAAAAAAAAAAAAAAATTATTTAAATTAATGAAAAAAAAACAATTAAAAAAAATATCTCAAAAATATAGAGAAATTTCTTGTAAAATATTTTAAATAGATGTGAGGGAATGAAAAAACATCGGTTAAATTATTTTAGAAAAATATTTTTGATTTTAAATAATTTTTTTTAAAGTAAACCAGCTTCAGAACAGAATGATTCTTTTTCTTTTTTTATGAAGGCTCTGGAATATGACGAGAAGGGAAATTATAATGAGGGCTTTGAATTTATATACAGAAGGGGGTGAATATTGGGGCTGTTAGAGGTAAACCAATATTTTTTTCGAGGTTTACAATTTTTTTTGTTATTTGGTGAGAAGAATTTATTTTTAAACAAGTTTATTTACCGAAATTAACCTTAAATTTGAAATTTTTCTTGAATTTTTATTTTAGCTTGTCAAAAGGTCAAATACTCCCGAAAAAAATACAAAAATTAAGAGAATTAACTTCATTAGCAATAGAAAGAGCAGAGAAAAAATTAAATCATCATTAAATACCAACAATCAAAGTTATACAACAATCCCTTCAGCTCCATTTAAGTGAGATGAAGACAAAAGTAGAAGAAGAAATTAATTTTGATTTTTTTTTTAAATTAAATATTTCCCAAAAGTTCCAATCAACGGTTGTTTTGAATCTTACGTAATTAAAAAATTAATTTTTTTTATTTTAGATAGTCTGTTCGTTCTAAAGTAATGATCAATCAACTTTCACAAATAATTAAAACCAAAAACGGAAAAATAAAAATAATGGAAAACAGCAGAGGCGGCGTTGGTCTGATCAAAAAAAGAAAAATTTGGGAGGAAGAACTTATCTCACAAAATGCCATTTCTGTTTTGGGCAACAACTTCTCTTATACATAATCGAAAATATATTCCTTTTATTGAGAATGATGATTTTAAAAAAATGACCATCTGTTTTTATCTTCCCATTCCATTTACTGACAAAGATGGACTTTTGCCGGTTATCAGAAAAACTAGAAAGACGAAATTTTGTACAAAGGATGGGCTAAGACCCTAATGAATTTATAAAAAGATGAACCAAAAAATAATGTGATAAATTGATTCTGGGACTATTAAATGTTTCTTTAGGTTTTTGTGGTCTTTATGGTAACATTGAATAAAGTGTTCTTTTAAAGGACTATAGTTTCTGATGTTCTTGTCGCTTCACTTGCAATTGCTGCTAGATATGAAAGACCGTTTTGGAAATTAAAATAATTACACAGTAAATATTTTTTGGGATATATAAATTTTTGTTATCAGGAGTTTTAATAGGAGTTTTTAGAAATAGGGGATTCTTGGAAATTTTCGGTTATAGTAGATACCGTAAATCTTGAAGGACAATGAATATTTTTTTTTCATTCATTTTTTCTGAAATTGCATCCAAAAAAAACATGTTTCCTCACGTACATCTTAATACAAGTTATATGGGTTTATTTAAAATTCTACATTGTTTTTGTTTTCCAATCAACTTTAAGTTTTTATTACATTATCTCAAAAATCCAAAAGAAACTGTTAATTTAAAAACTTAAACATTTCTTTACAGCATTATTTTATCCTCAAAACAAAAATGAGAAGATCCTCTGTATAATCCATCAGGAAAATATATGGTTCCACGATGACATATACAATGGAATTTGGAGAAAAGTTTTTGTCTTTTTAATTTTTTAAAAATTATTTTTATTTAAATAGATAATAATTGATGATTGCTTCCGATGCGCGAAAAAATGGAGAATTACTTGCTTTCTTATAGTCAAAATCGAAGTGGAACTTGGGTTTCTCTTTTAGAGAAGGCTTATTAAAAGTAAGGGTGGATATGATTTCCTGGTTCTAGCTCGGTTATTTTTTATTTTGCATAAATAAAATATAAATTTAGAATATGTTGATTTACAATCACTTTACGGTTGGATACCGGAACGTCATACCTATTAGACCCGACGAGAATGAATTATTTGATGCTTCAAAAGTTTTGAAGGCTTTACACATTTTTTCATCAAGGTTTTTTAAATATAAGATTTTAAAAAGTATTTATAAATTTTGTGATGAGGGTATGAAAAGAAGAACCATTAATTCCTAAAATTATTTTTATTGTCTAAGCCTCTTATTTTAAATTTTCAGGTCATTGTTTAATAACTTTGGCAGACTGGGCATTTAGAAAAAGTGAACAAGAACGTACCGGATTAGTTGACGCACAGCTTATGCGTTTTGGAATTTAAGAAAAATTGGATGGTAAATGTCTTTTATGGTTAAAAATCCATGGACACATTTGAGATGGAAAGGGCGTTATTCTGAAAGTGAATTCGGCAACTTGGACACCTGGTAAATATTTTTTAAAAAATTTAGTAAATTCAACTCTTTTAAGAACTTTGTGCCAAATTAGATTATAATCCAAAGATGCTCAACAATTCGATGATGGAGTTTTTTGGATGATTAATCCATCTGTTTGTGCGTTTTTGTGATGTCTGTTATGTTAATGGAATCCAAAATGGTTTCCCTTTTCTTATGTTTGCATTCGTTCGTTTCTTAAAAGAATACTTTTTAAAATTCTTTTTATTTTAGTTCATGGCATGCAGGAATGGGACCAATGCCGAGATTTATCTAACAAGTGGTGAAAATCCTCATATCTTATTAGAAGGAGCAGTAATAACAAAACATGGGAACTGCTTCTGTTTTGGGATTTTACTTACCTCGTCATATTAATGATAAGGTAAAGAAATAATTTAAAGTGACAGTTTATCTCCGAAAAAGTAAAGATTATCACTTGTTGGAAAAGGCTTCGGGTTTTGTTAGAACATTTGGATTAATCGATCCTAAAAATAAAGTAAATCGAGAGCTTGGGATTTGAAAGCGTGGACAGAGGAGGGGAAATTCACGAAAAAAATCTAACTAAAAATATATTTTATCATTTTGTTATATATTTTAATATTTTTAGGAGACTTTGCCAACAATAAAGAGTATAAACAGTAACCCGGTTACTATTCTATATATACTATAATCTATAAATATTATTTCTATCGTATTTTAGGTAATGTGTATATAAAATGAAGGAAAACGAGTATATTTACCTCGTATGTTTTTTTTATTTTTAATTAAAATAAGAATTTTGTAGATGAACCTAAACCAATTATTGGAAGGAACGAGAATAAATAGTCCTCACTACCTTTGCCAATTATTGTAACGTGATCCTTGGTACGCAAATAAATTTACATTGGTTTTGGCTCAGGTAAAATTTTAAATTATTGAGAGGGGGGGGGGGGCGGAGGGGGGATATTATCGTAAGTGGATTAATTTAGATCTTTATTTACCTAATTAGATTTTAAAAAATTTTTAAATTTTTATTTATTTTTTAGTATGAAAAATGAAAACAATTATTATAGTCTTCGTATCTTTTCTAGTTCAGAATTTAAATGTGGAAATATTTCATATCCATATAAATACCACAAAAAGGTTTTTAATAAGGAAAATTATTTAAAAGAATAAATTTATAGAAAAGGAAACGGGTAATGGGAAGGGAGAAATGGCTGGAGGATGTGGAAATGATTCAAATGGAGGAGATTTTCGGTAATTTTTAATTTTATTTTTTATTTATTTTTCTTTTTAGATTAAAGAATCCCTTTTCCATATTGAATTTTGAAGATGGGAGTGATGAAAATGAATTTTTAATTGACTTGAAAGGACCAAAAGAATATAGTGTTGGATTAGAATTTGCCAAGTTTCTTCTTTTCGAAAAAAGATTTTGAAAGGAAAGATTCTGGGCCTTTTAGGTAAATTGAAATGAATTTATTTAATTTTATAGCTCCCTCAATCTCCATTATATTCCCCATTTAATTTATTTTTGAGATTAAAAATTTTCTATTTTAGGCGAGGATGTACAATTTTACAATTAGAGAAGATTCCAGCAGGCATTTATTCCATTCAACCAATGACTTTTCAATCAGGTCAAGAGGGCCTTTTATTTTGAGTTTACACTCCTCTTGTGATTTTAAAATCAAAAGAATTCAATAAAAGAGAAATAAGTTTTTAATTTTGTACTAACTCAGAGTTTTTAATAATTTTGTATTTTTTAAAAGAACTCAAATATAGCGCATATCAATTTAAATCTGCCTTAATAAACAATTTATTTTTGTATTTTTTATTTGCGTTTTCTACATTGTGTATATTTTAACTCTTAATATTTTTTCGATGTAAAAGGATTGGATTTTTTGAAATGAAATATAATTTTTAAGATTTTAAAATAAAATTTTGAAAAACTATAAAAGGAAAACAAAGAATTCTAAAAAGATAAAACTAAAAACAAATTTTATGTAGTCTTTAATTTTAAATCTTATAAACGATTTTTAGTTGAAAACTTTTTATAAAATATTTTAGACTTAAGGGAGACTCAAGTCAATGATGGAGTCAAGGTGTTTTTAAATCAAAATCTTCATCATTTATTTTAAAATTTTGTGAAAGTAAAATGTTTTGCCAAAATATTTAAAAGACAAGCTTTTTGACATTTTTTTATTGCCATAAAATGTCTTTTTATTATGTTTAACCAAAATTCTTTCAATTTCCCATCTTTAAACACGAAGGCGCACTTGGTCTCCAGTACCCAAATTAAGAATTTCTGACGACTTAACCTGCTCTGGATGAGTTTTTCCTTGACGTTCCAACTTTAAAATTAATTTTTGGAAATTATTTTTAAAGGTTGTCTTACAATGCGGCCAAGAGAATTTAATGTCATACAAACAGAGTAGAGGTCACGAGATTCAACTAAATCAACTGCTCGGAATTGTTCCTCCTAGGGACTCCTTGGCTTGAAATAAATGTTAAGAACAGCTCCAAATTGCTCATATATCTTTAATAATTTTTAATTAATAATTGAAGTAATTTAATATTTGTATATAGAAAGGATAAACAAAAATAAAAGTAATTGAATGCTTTTCGAAAAATAATTGAACTACTTTCGAATCTCGAATTCTGCCCTATTGGGGCCGTGAAGATTTAAAAAAAGTGTTATTTTTTATTATTATTATCCAGATTATAGTATATGAAAATTTCTTATAAAAAATCTAAAGAATAAATTCAAAGTTTGCTTACTGGAATGTGCTGTTCGGTTTTGCCTGTGCCTTTGTGATTGAATTTGGCACAATTTTGTTAGCAAATCTATTTTTAAATTATTTTGAATATTTATATAATATTAAAATCAAAATATTTATTTACTTGCAAAGCAAAGTTCCATCTTTCAATTGTTTCACAAAATTTTCCCTAGTTCCGTTTATAGCAATATTTTCGCCTGTCACTTTCTTAATCCAATTAAGAAGGAGTTCTCCTTCAACTTCGTTGTATTTACTGGCTTGCTTAAAATTAATTTTTCTTATTAAAATTTTCTTAAAAATTTAAATCAAAAGAAAATTTCAGTTAAATTAATTATCTTGCCTTATTCATAACAGCAGCACCAACACCGCTAGCAACACTACGTGGAGCTGACATTTTATTAAAATCTAGTCCAAGTTTTAATTTTTAAAAAATTCTAAAAATTAAAAATAAAATGATAAAATAAAGGAAATAATATTTTTATTTAAATGTTCCATAAAAATGTGTAGTTTAATTTCTAAAAAAATTTCTTTTAAAAACGTCATTAACGTTTTAAGACTTATTTAATTTTTTAAAGAATTTTTGAAATAAAGTAAAAAATATTTAAGTTTGTTTGACAAATTTGAGTGCTTAAAAAGAACATTTATTCGATCGGAGATTGAAGGAAGAAGACATTTGTTGCTTAAATTCTTAAAAAAGTTTAAAAAAATATTTTCAGAGAAATTCTGTGACAGCTGGCATTTAATTTATCCAAAACATTCAATTTATATTTTATCTCACACATTTTCTTCTAAAATTTTTTCTTTTTATTCTTCTTAAAAGCCGTCAGTTGTCATAAAAAATACCAAGGATAAAACCGGGGAAGAAAAAATTTTTCTTAAACATTTTTAGGTTTTGATAATTTTTTAGGGAAGGTACACATATTCCAAAAATGTGTTTGATGAATTATTAACCATTTTTAAATATTTATAATTAAAATTAAATTTATATAAATGGTCAAGAATTTAATTTAAAATAAACTCTAAAAATATCTTAAATATTAAAATAATCTAAAAATAGTATAAGTAAAATATAAGTGTGAAGAAAGATTATTTAAAATATTTCAAAAATTTTTTGCCAAGAATTAATAACAATTTAAAAAATCACCGTTTCACTGTGCCTGAATTTGATTTAAAAAATCGTGACCATGATTTGAAAAACTATTAAATACATTTTTCTATTCTATTATTTACTAAATAAATACTATACATAATTACCATAAATAATTAATTAAATAATTCCCCTCCTATTTTCTTTTCCTTTTTTCTTCTTCACTTTCATCACTCTCATCATTTTCATAACTTTCTTCTTCTTCTTCTTCATCAATTTCATTATCATAATCAATTAAAGTTAAACTAGGATCATCACAATATCCACAAGTTTTTGGACATTGTTCTTTCATTAATTGGACATAAATAATTACATTACAAAGTTCCTCTACTTCATTACATTTTGTTTTACTTTCATCTATTTCGTCAGAATCTAAAGAATCTCTACAATTTGGATCACCAGGTGGAGGAGGTATTCTATGCCCACTAACTTCATTACGTAAATTCCAAGTCTTTTTACAAACACCATCACAATAAAGAGGTGTTTCACAACGAGTAATTCCTTTTGTACAAGCTTAATTTTAAATAATTTAAATCTTAAATAACTTTTCTTAATTTTAAATAATTTGTTGAAATTATTTTAGCAAACAAAATAATTACTTCTAATTTATTAATTTGTAATCCTAGCCCTAATTATTATTTTTAAATTTACCTTCTCCTTCTTTAACTCCATATGTTGTGCCACCACCAATTCCTCCACCTTTTTTTGTTAATTCATCAAGTTGTTTTCTAGCTGCAGGATCTGAACTCTTTTGAGGCAAACACCTCTATTTGTGGAAGGATCTGGGTCTGGTCTACATTCCTCCATTCCTCTCGTTTCTTCACATCCAGATGGAGGATTTACAGTACACAATTATAAAAATAAATAATTAAATGATGATATTATTTTACACCAAATAATGAACTGTTTACAAATGCTTATTTCATCAAAAATATATTACAACACATTCAAATTAATTTCCCAACTCTCATTCCCCCAATTATTCTTTAAGAAAAATTTCCAACTACTAGACTTACTAAAAGTGCTAAATTCAAAAGGTGATCCTTGAGGTACTTGTTTACATTGACTTCCATCACATAATTTATTTAATCCACATTCTCTATGTGTTCTACAACTATCTCCAACATCTCAAAATAATTTTAAAAATATTTGAAAAAATTTTTATTTCTTTTAAACTTTTTTCTATAAATTCATTGCATTTTTTAGTTTGTTGATTACAACCAAATGTTAAACAATCCTCATCTCTTTGACAATCTGGTGATGGACAAACAAGTTTATTTGGATCATTTGGAGAGGGAATACAAGGAGTTGGGGGCTAAATTAATTTTCTTTTAAATTTTGTTGAAATTTAAAATTTATTAACTATTTTTTCATCACAGACACCAACTCCTGGACCAGTCTGGATACATGCTGAAAAATATTTTTGTTTAAAAAATAATTATGTTTAAATTATTTAAAATCTTCAAAATTTAAAAGGATTGGATTTAAATAGGAATTTAAAAAAATTAATAAATTATAAAAATTAAGAATGTTCTCATTTTTATTTTTAATATTGTACGAATAGTTTGAAGTTTTTCCGTTTTTATAAATTTTCGAATCAAAGAAATTATAAAATTTCTTTTGGAGTTTTTTTGCTTTTCTTATTCGCCTTTCTTTATTAAAAATTAATTTTATTTATTATTTTAATTATTTTTAATTTAAAAAATCATTGACAGTCTTTAACGAATTATTTAAACTACATATAAAAGATTTTAAAAATAAACTAACGCCAAGATTGTTGAGATGATGAAAAATAAAATAAATTTAATTTAATAATAATTATTAAATAATAATTTAATAAATTAATTTTATTTGATTGAAAATTATTTTTTAAATTAAACATTTTTAATTTATAGAGTGAATAGAATAAAATAATAAAATGTGAAAATCTTTGATTAATACTTATTTTTTCTTTTGTTTTTATTGCTTAATTAAATAGTAGCCTAAATAAATAGAAGAAAAGCGCTTTGCATAATAATAATAAATATTATTTTATATATTTTATTATTTCCATTGTTTATTTTTAATTTTAAATATTTATCTAGATAATAAGAAGAAAAAATAGGAAAAATATTAAAATTTTTATTTAAAAATAAAGGGGAAATAAAAATTAATTTTAAAAATTTATATAAAAATATTTAGTTTATGTCAATTAATTTTTTTATTAATCTCCTAATAAGCTTTACTCTTTCAACATTAATATTATTAAAAAATTTATTTTTCAACATTCAAATATTCAAATTAATTCAAAAATATAAAAAAAATATTTTTATTTAAAAAAAAATTTATTTTGAATTTCCACCATGACAATTTTAAAATTAAAAGTTTACATCATTCCAAATAATAATTAAATTTAAAATAATTTAATAAAAAATAAATATAATTATAATTTTAAAAAATAATTTAAAACCGGTTAAAAATACTAAATAATTTTATTTTTTTAAATCTGTACTTTTATTCTTTTATTAAATTTTTTCAATTTAAATTAAAAATTAATTTCATTGAAATATTAATTACTTTAAATTGTTCTTTTTTAATTTAAAAAATCTTTTGTTTTGGCCAAAAATATTTTTTATACATAAATTGAATAAAATAACCCCTTAGGCTATTTACTTAAAAAACAATAAATAAAAGAAGTATTTAAATTGTTTTTGATTTTAAAAATTAAATCAGATATTTATTTTTTAATAAAATTATTTAAATTAAATTCTTTAGAAATTTTTGTATTTTTTTGTCATTTCTTTAATAAAAATTAAATTTATTATTTAATTTTATTTTTAGAAATTAATTGTTTTTAAATATTTTTTTGATTTTCTAATATGAAATCCTTTTCAATTATTTTTATTTTTGTTTTTGCATTTTTTGTTGGAAGTGAAGCTATTAGGATGATAAGAAGTAAAAAATCATTAAATTAAATATTTAAATATTTATTTTTAAGATTATGGGCAGCCAAGTTTTAGTGGAGGGTAAAAAATAAAATTAAATTTAAAAAATTTATTCATTTCAATTAATTTAAAGTAATATGGGCGGTGGTGGATGTTGTGGAGGGGGAAGTTCAATGGGGATGGGAAGTAGTGGATATGGACCGAGTATGGGAAGTAGTGGCATGGGAATGAGTGGAATGAGTAGTGGAGGTTATTATGGAAAACGTTAATAAGATTTAAAATAAATAAAATTAGTAAATTTTATTAAAAATTGTTCGGGATTGATTTAAAAAACGAATAAATTTTTAAAAATATTCATTAATTTTTAATTTATGTAATTAATTTAATTTCTTAATTTTATTTAGTATACAATTTGAATAATTCTCTGTTAAATTATTCATGTTTATTATGTATTATTCAGGCTAAAGATCGAACCGAGTGGAGATATCGAACAAAAATTTCGTTTATCGAGATTGTTATTTTTCGAGATATCTCGTAGATTTCTTGTACGACCTTCCCCGTTCGGTTTCTAATTCAGATTATAATGAGGAGTTCAATAAATACAGCCAAGTTTTGAGTGCAAATTAAGGAGTTCAATAAAAAACATTAAAACCCCCAATTATTAATTATAAATAACATAATATTTATTGTTTATACATGTTTAATTATATTAATTAATTCTTTGTTTTCAAACACTTTGGACGTCTACAACGACCATTATTTTTCAAAAGTAAAGTAATTTGGCAAGAAAAGTTCATTTCTGTCTTAAAAATTATTTTTTTCTTTAAAAATTAATTTAAAATTAAAAATACATTATCATATTCTAAAGCAAATGCTTGCACTTCTAATGTTGCTTTAAGATCTCCATGATATTTTATTTGTGGTAAAATATCTGGCCAATTAGAACAGCCAAATTCGTCTACAATTTCTACTACAGCGGCACCTATTTCTGGACTTTTTGTTTGTCGACTTTGATTGGAAACCTGAAACTTTATTTTTTAAATAAAATAAATAAATATATTTTTTAATTAAATGTGTATGATATAATACTTATACGGAATGCATTTAATTTAATTTAAAAAATAGTTTTTTATTTAAAATTAATTACCGTACAGTTCCTCACCATCATACAATAAGTACGATCTCTATGATTAATGTTCCTCCAATTATTTATTGAATTATTCTCAGTAATTCCATAAGAACAACTCCATATATGCACAATTGTTTCGCCAATAGAAACTTTTCTAAATTTATTTTTTTGTTATTAAAATTGTTAATCAATGAAAGGAGTTAGCTAGAAGTACGGCTAATATCCCCAAAAATTTCCTCGATCCTTTAATGAATAGTTTCTCATTTATTGAATACAATAACTGCCATTAATTTTATTCTGAATTTATTTTAGATTTTTAAATAACCTAAGTAAATTATAATTAATTAACCAGAAATTTAATCCGGAAATAGAATTTTTTATTAATTTTTAATTTTAATTAATTAATATAAAATTCTAAGCACACATAATTACTAGTAGTATTTGTACTTTATTTTACTAAATTATACTCTTTAAACAAACAGGCACTTAATTATACGTAGTGAAAAATTAATTCTGACAAGTAAATTAAATATAAAAATAAATTTTTATATTTCTAATTTCTATTTAAAAATTTGTTTATATCACGTAATTTATGTTAAAAATAAAAATAAATATAAGTAGTAATTATTAATTAAGTGAAATTAGCACTTTATAATCATTTTTTTTATTAAAAATATTTTTTTCCTTTACTATTTTAGTATATTTTAGTACATAATAAAAAAGAATTTTTATTTTTAATGTTAAATATAAAAACTCTTAACCAGTGCTGGGTATTTGCCATTTGTTGGCTCCGGCTCCGGCTCCGGGCTCCGGGGTTTGAAAATCTTGGCTCCGGCTCCGGCTCCGGGCTCCGGGGTTTCAAAATCTTAGCTCCGGCTCCGGCTCCGGGCTCCGGCCTTTTAAAATCTTGGCTCCGGCTCCAGCTCCGGCTCCGGAGCCGGCGATTTTCGGAGCCGCTCCATGTTGGCTCCGGGCTCCGGGTGGAAAATCAATTAATTATTTTTCATTGGGGGATTTGGGTAGATAAAGGGGGATATCGAGTGATATAAGAGAATGAGAGTGGTATCAATGGATTAAGCGGGATTTGGGTGGATTATCGTGTGATTTAGGTGGATATCGGGGAATTAAGCTGGATTAAGGGGGATGGTTGTCGGGGAATTGGGCGAATAGGAGATTGTGGACTTATCACTCTCATTATCGCTTGCTTTTTGCGCCGCAGGCGAAAATTTTGAGAATTTTGGAAGATCCTTAAGCCAGATTTCTTCCTTTTTTTGCGCCGCAGGCGAAAATTTTGAGAATTTTGGAAGATCCTTAAGCCAGATTTCTTCCTTTTTTTGCGCCGCAGGCGAAAATTTTGAGAATTTTGGAAGATCCTTAAGCCAGATTTCTTCCTTTTTTTGCGCCGCAGGCGAAAATTTTGAGAATTTTGGAAGATCCTTAAGCCAGATTTCTTCCTTTTTTTGCGCCGCAGGCGAAAATTTTGAGAATTTTGGAAGATCCTTAAGCCAGATTTCTTCCTTTTTTTGCGCCGCAGGCGAAAATTTTGAGAATTTTGGAAGATCCTTAAGCCAGATTTCTTCCTTTTTTTGCGCCGCAGGCGAAAATTTTGAGAATTTTGGAAGATCCTTAAGCCAGATTTCTTCCTTTTTTTTGCGCCGCAGGCGAAAATTTTGAAAAATTAAAAAAAAAGAGACTAAAATTAATCAATTTAAAAAATTTATCCAGCTTTATTTAATAAAAAAATCCTTATTACAATTTATTTTGCAAATAAAAACAATTATTTAATTATTTGTTGTGATATTTTTCGAAACTATACGGATAAAACTCGGAACCTAACTCACTATCCATTCAACCATAACTACATTGAGAAAGAAGGGAAAGAAAATCTTTTTTACCCGTCTCAATTTTCTCTTCCTTTTCTTTTCACGCCCACCATCTTTGCTTACTTCTTTTTCTCTAACCCATCTTTAGGGGTGTATAGCCGGAGCCGTGGGGAATTGGAAAACCTTGGCTCCGGCTCCGGCTCCGGGCTCCGGGGTTTGAAAATCTTGGCTCCGGCTCCAGCTCCGGCTCCGGGGTTTCCAAAATCTTAGCTCCGGCTCCGGCTCCGGCTCCGCCGGAGCCGGCTCCGGAGCCGGGCTCCGGAGCTAGCTCCCGGAGCTATACCCAGCACTGCTCTTAACCACTTACTTTAATAATTTATTTATTTATTTCTAGCTTCAAAGAAAAAATAAATGTTTGCGTGATATTTTAGATTTTATGAGGTAAAAGAATATATAAATAAAGGTCAATTCAGTTTTATAGGCCACACTGTTTTTTAGCTTTATTTTTTTATTTATTTATATTTTCCTCTATTTTATTTTAAAATAATTTTTAACCTTATTAAATAAAAATTATTTTTATTTAATCTCTCTTTAATTTAAAACTATTTTTTCTTCTACCTTTTAACAAGAGGTCCCTGTTCTGAATGTAATTTAACTTGATGATTGCAATGAGGTTCTGGAAATAATTTAACAGGTAATTCCAAAACATCTAAATTTCCTAACATTTTATTTTCGTTGTTTTGTTTAATTTTTTCCCCAATAAATTTTTCAAATAAATTAAAAAGAAAAATAAAATAAATAAATAATTTTGAAAAATAATTGTTAAATGATGGATTTTTAAAAGAATTTATTTTAATAAAAATCATTTTTAATTGGAAAAACTTAAAATTAAGTATATATTTTTTAGAATTTTTGGCAGAAATTAAAAATCTAAAAATTTGGTAATGAAATTCTTTTTGCCTAAATATTTTTTAAACAATATACCGATAGATTAAAAAATTTTTGGAATGATATTTTAACTTAATTAATTAATTTATTTATGCAACTCTAGAAGTTACTCCCAGTTATTTATATATACTACAAATAAGTTAAGTGGACGGCTTAATTTTTTATATAGGAAGGAATTGCTAAGCAATAACTCCAAATAAATATTTTTCTGCTTCAAGATTCTGATGTAATAAATTCTTTGAATTTCATAAATTTTCCCCATTACAAAGAAAATTGAATTTATCTTTGTTTAAATTAAAATTTATTTCACAGTACAAAGTCTAGACTAAAAGTTTTCTTCCCATTCCTAAATTATAAATTTAAATTTTTCATAAATTTAATGCAAAATAATTTATTTAAAAGAATTTTTAATTAAATATTTTCCTTTTAAAATATTTAATAACTAATTTTAACTATAAAAGGAAAGAACATAAAAATGGGGAAGTTTTTGTTGACCTTGATTTTGCTAATTTTTGATGGTTAAATGATTTCCTTCTTCTCTTAATTATTAATTAAAATAAAAGAATAATTTTAAGAAACAAAATTAAAAAAGAATAAAACACAAAAAAAGGAAAAAAAAATAATTTTAAATTAATTTAATTAAAAATATTTCAAAAATAGACCAAACACAAGAGGAACATTTCTTTCCTTTCTTCTTTTTTTATCCAATATTTAATTTACTCGTTTTTTTTCTTGGAAGATATAAAAAGACAGACTACTTATTACATTAACAAAATAATAATAATATTCTCTAGATAATGATGTGTATATAAATAATTAATTAAAAAAGCATCCCAAATATTTTTCCTTTTTTTTCTCATCATTCATTCATTTTTTTCAATTTTTAAAAATTTTTTTATACGCAATTTATACATTAACATAATTTTTACTTTATACTCTTTGTTTTTTAAAATTTTTAAGATAAAAAATCTTTTAAAAATTTCTTAATAATTCACATAATTTTAAGCAAAAAATACTTGGTCTATAAAAGTTCAAAGGCCTTATTTGGGCATTTTGGGACATTGGAAAATGTTAGGGGCTTAAAGTATTAATTAAAAATTATTGTTAGTTATGCTTGATATTTTCTCGAATTATTATATTTGAAAACTTTAAATTTAACTAAATAATTCCTACTAATTATTCTAATTCAATAAATTATAGATTAAAAATTAAATTTAATAAATTAATGGCAACTATATTTAATTTAGTACAATTCTCTTCATTTATTTTATTTACATTTTTAATTATTTTAAGCAGCGTTTCTGCTTATTATCCAGTTTACAATTTCGATGAAAGTAAATAAAATATATAAAATATTTTAATAAATTTTTTTAACTTTAAAGACAAAAACGAGGCAGTAGATACAATATTAACACGTCCCCAAAATCTCTACCGACGTTTTGCTCCAATGGCAAGAGGGGCATTTGTTAGCCCCCTTTTTGGTTATCGTTTTCTTTCTTTGGATCCGCCATCTAATACTCTACAAGAAGAGCCTGAAATTAATGAAAATAATGAGAAAGGTATGTCAAATTAATAAAAATATATTTGGATAATTTTTTAAATTACTGATAGTTGGTAGGGTTGGAGGGGGGGGGGGAGCGGGGAGGGGAGGGGAGGGGAGGGGAGGGGGGTTAATTTCGTGAATAATTATCCTTACAAAATTTTTATTCTTTTTTCTTTTTTTCAAGTCAACAAAAATGATTTATTAGATAACCCAAAATCTTCTTTATCATCACAAACTTCTTCCAAATCTTCTAATAAATACGATCAACTATTTTTAGGATCGCCAACTAAACGAAATTTTTATACGCATATTTGGCGTGATATTGTACAAAGAATGCCTGCTTATCGAGAAAATGATGGCCGTAGACTTTTTCAATCTGTTGAGGTTATTCTTGATTTAATACAAACTTTAATACATAGATATCGAGATTATTCTTGCTTAGTATTTTGCTGTAATTTTCAGTCAATGTTAAACAAAATAATTTCAGGTCTATATTAATTTAAAATTACCCCAACCTTAAAATAACTTTTTTTTATCAAATATTATTTAATTAATTTTAAATATAGCGAGATGGACCATTAGCTAAACGTAACCCAACTGATCGAATGCATGCAATGCGTGTTGGCTAATTTTATTAAGAAGAAAAAAAATAATTTTAAGGAAAAATTAATTAAACAACTTTTTTATATATTTTTGATAATATAAGTATATATATCTTATAATTTTGATCTCAAACAATTTTAGAGAATAAAATTAAATTACTTTAATATATCTAATTATTTAATTTATTGGAAAATTAGAAGTTCTGGGAATTCTTTAAAAGAAATAATTTTAAATTTAAAAATTAATTGCTCCAAAAACTTACTCCAAAAATTTTATGCGTATTTAGAACAAATGAGTAAGCAAAAGAAATCGTTTAGATTTAACAAAATTTTTCACTATTCATAAACAGATCACTTAATTTTACGTTAGATATTAGATATTACTAAAAAATTCTAATAGTATTAAAAAATATTTTTATTATCATTTAATTATTTCTAAAAAAATCCTGTAAATTTATTACATTTCACAAAACTTTTAAAATTCCAATCAAATAAAAAAACAAAATCTGATTGTTCGCTCCAATAATTTAACTACATTTTTACTCCAAATTTTGGAATTATTTTGGTTGGATAGTTTTCGTGTTTTTTTTCGTTGATTTTGTAGTTAATAGATTATTCTTGAAAGGAATTTGTTGTTTTTATTATACATAATTCTCTTTCGAAAAAAATTTTTTTGTAAATTTATGAATTGTTAATATTACAAACGTTCTTCCATACAATTCTGAATTACTATTCAAATATTTTAAATTTTAATTTCTGTGATTTATTAGTTTTTAGTTTGGTATCTGAAAATAATTTCTTAATTGGAAAATATTTAAGCAAGTATTTTCAAAATTTTCCTTTCTAATCGAATAATGCGACCTCCCCTTAAAAAATTAGAATACAAAAATCATACTTTTCTTACTCCCCTTTCTCCCTCACAAATCATCATCCATCCATACCCTCCACAATTCTTTAAATAACTCAAAAGAATATTTCCCTCACTTTAACCAAATATTCTATTTTTTGTAATCTCTTCCACGCACTGCCTGCCACGCAAAAACTTTTTTCAATTGTTTACCTCGAAGAATAAAAATTGAAATTGAGAAGAGTGAAAAGAGAGTGAGAGAAAATAATATTTATTTTTGTAAAAATACAAAAATTTATTGTTGGTCAATAAATATATACGTGTAAATAATAAAAATATGTATTATATAATCCTTGTTTTACATTTATATAAATAATTTTTGTAATCCATTTTACTTTTATTAAACTCCACAACTAGATATATTATCAAATAGGAGCTAGATAAATTGCAAAAAATGAATAAAAGTTCAACATCAAGGTTAAAATTAATTATAATTAATTATTAAATTTAGATTTTCTGATTTTAAAATTTTCCTGTATCCCAAAAATTTTTAGAGTAATGAACAATTTAATAGGGGAAAATAAAGTAAAATACATATAAAAAATATCGAAGAACAGGAGAGAATTTTTTAGTTCAGAGTTTACCTCGATCAGTTCTCTTTGTCTGTCCCTAATCCCTAATTTAAGTTAATTCAAATTTCAGTCAAAAACAAGGAAAAAAAGAATTAGTTAGAAGAACTTTAGCAGAAGATTATCCAGGACTTGATTATTTGGGTATACATAGTGTTTTAAATGCTAGATATTCTTGGTATAGAATATTGTGGTTTAGTATTTTAAGTGTTTGTCTTCTAATTGGACTTTTTACAATTTATAGGTTTTTTAGAAATATAGTTTATTAAATTATAATTATTAGAATTATACACGAATATGTTCAAGTTCCATCTGCAACACTTATAAACGTTAAATCGGTTAGAAGGTTTAAATTAATAATTCTAGCGAGGAGCGAGGGGGAAATTTTTTAAAGTGGAAAGTTCGAAAAATCTAAAAATTAGTACGAGTTAAATTAGAGATATGTTTTATTAGACTGAATTTTGTAATTACTAAAAAATAATTCCCGTGCTTCGACGCTTGTATAAAAATTCGTGATAAGGATAGTAGGAGGTACGACTACAAACAAAAAATGTGTTAATGTTAAGTACGAATACAGGCCGAAATTAAGGGTGGTACCAAGTAAAGTACGAGCAAATTTTTATCGAAGCTTGTTGGGTCAATGTCTATCTCAAGAAAAATTATTATTTAATTAATTTGAAGGTAGATAAATTATTATTGCCTCAACTAACAGTTTGTCCAACAAATGCAGTCAACATTGATTTGGAAAAATTGGAAAAAGATCTTTTTGTAGCTAATAAAAAACAAATTGAAAAATATTCAAAGGAGGATGTATTTAATTTTGCTTTTTACATGATTGCCGGTTCTGGATTTCAGGTAGTATTTTTAAATTAATTTTTGAAAAAAAATTGAAAGAAAAAAAAGAAAAGTTTTGATTTTTTAAATAAAAGTTTGGAATTTTCTTTAAAAAACTCTCTCTTCTGTGGATAAACTAGAAAATGAACGTGAGTTGGTTGGATAAACAAGCAAGAGAACGAATGAACAATTTTTATTTGATATTTCGAGGAAAAAGAACAATTGAAGAATTCTTTCATTATGTAAAGAATTTCTTTGGAAAAGAATATTAAGGAAAATATTAATTTTAAAGTTTTTTGATAATTTTGGTCTTCAATGTAAACAATTCCTCCAACATTGTCAATTGGGAGATACAAAATTAGATTGTTGTAAAGTAAATATATTTTTGAAATTATTTTTTTGTTTATTTTTCTTTTTAGGTATTCGAACCAATATATTTAATTCGAAGAGGACGTTGTTTTCGAAGTATTTCACTTTATCAAAAAAATTTTGACGAATTAGGAAAATTAAGAGTTCAATTAATGCATCCACCAGAAATGGATAAAAATTTAAATAAAATAAAAGTATTTTTATTTTTAAAAAAAGAGAAAATATTTTTAAAAGTTTTTTAAAGGAAATAATTGCTTTTGTTGCTGAACATAAACCTCAAATAGCTCCTTTTCCTCGTTATTATCTTTACCCAAATGTTTGGACAAAAATGCGTTTATCTGCCCGTCGGATTAGACTTTTTCCTGCTGCTGAAGTAAAAAATAAATAAAAATAATTATTGGATAGTAATTTTAATTTTAAATTATTTTTATTAAATTAAACAAACATTTTTTAAAAAGAAAAATAATTTTCTAAAAATAATTATTAATTTAATTTTTGTTTTTAAAGGTTTGTAGTGATGAATACTTAAATGTAGGTAAAGATATTTGTTACATTGAGCGTTGGATACAAACATATTTGGAAGGCCCTTTAAACTGTACATATCCTTATATGAACGAAATTAGACCAACAAAACTTTCAAGGCTTTAGAAATTAATTTTAAATTTTAAAATTATTTTTGTTAAAAATTATAGTTGTGATCCAAATACAATTATTGAAAATTATTCAAATGCAGTAGAGAATGCTAATTATACAATACAATCTGTAAATAATTTAATAAAAAATTTGAACGTTTAGAGGGGGCAATTTAAAGTTAATCTATTAACGGTTTGCCCCCCTCCCCCCGATTGAAGAAATTTCCCCAAAATTTTTAATATTTTTAAGCCGTAGAAATTCTGGTTTTGGTGCTCTTCAAATCATAATTTTGTTCTAAAAATAATTATTAAAAAATTATTTAACGTTACTTTCACCTCCTCGAGCATTAAATCCCCTCCATAATACCCCTTATTTTTAATCATTTTTAGTGTATACTTGCCTGTGATCGTTGGGAATATACAGTTTCTATGGAGGTTTTTAATTAATTAATTTAAAAAATAAATTTAGAAAAAAGAAAATAGATGCTTTGCTTGTTTATGGAAATTCAAGTCCAATCCCTTTTGCTTATCGAATTGATCTTTCTTATAATGATTTACAATTTGAATTAATAGAAGAAGTAGCAACAGTTACTTTTATGGGTTTAATTGCTCAAATTGGTGGTCAAGTTTGTTTAAATCTTCAAAAGAAAAATAAATATTTTTAAATAGATGTCATTATTTATGGGTTCTTCTATATTAACATTAACACAAGCAGCTATAATGGCTATTATTTTAATTCACCGATTTCTAATGGATAAACAAAGGCAGAGGAATATTGTTGGGGATGTAGTTAATAATAAATTTAAAGAGAATAATAATGGGGTAAAATTTTGAATAAATATTGAGGGATAGAGGAGTAATTGAGAGGGACTATATTTGTTTAGGTTTAGGTTTGAAACAATGTTAAGAAAATATATTAGAGAGGTTTATATTTAATAAATGAGTAACACTTTCTTTTTATTAGAATTCAGCGGTATCGGAATTTGGAGAAAAAACCGGGATCGGGATTCAAAAAACCCATCATTCATCTTTCGGTCTCGGGATCTGAAAAATTGGGATCGGGATTTGAAAAACCGGGATAATCCGGCACGCTCCCGGCCGGGACTCTACTTTTTATCTAAATTTTTGTTAATTTAAATATTTATTAGAAGGAATTAAATACAAATGAAAGAATTAATTTAAATAAATTTATTAATCAATCTTCTACTAGTTCTTCAATCCCATTAAATACAATTTCTAAATCAAAAATTAGTGAAAGAAATTTTGATGGAAAAATGATTAAACTTTAAAAATAATTATAAATAAATAAATGTGTAATTATTTAAATATTTAGAATAAATTACTAAATTATTTTGTTATATTTGATAAATAATTAAAATTAAATTTTATTAATTTTATCAGAAATGGAATATTTAACTTAATTAATTAATATATTAGGGGGTTTATTTTTATCTTTTGTTGCATTCTCGATTATTTCATTTTATTTGTTCATTATGTATTTAATTTGTATTTGGACAATCTTTAAAATAAAATAATTTTTTGGAAATTTGTATATTTTTATTTTGTAAAGAGTAGGATAAGGGAAATTATTGGATTGTTAATGGTTCTAAATGTTGAGTAAGCTGGGAAGCCTATAATGAAAATGCTCTTAAGAATTAAGGTTTAAAATGAGACTTTTATCTTCATACATATTCTTTAGGTCTGAATATTTTCTCTTTAAGAATATTCAAGTTATATAATTAAACAATTAAAAAATAATTTGTCGACTATTTATTCAAGAAATTAAAAAAATAATGCTTACATACTTACAAAATAATTATAACAGAATTATTTAAATATTATTTTTATAATTAATTCACTTACTGTTTGGTTTTTTAGGTGGTTTACCCTTATCTTTTGCTGAATTCTTGTAAGCTTTCTTGCCAAATAACTTTACCGCCTTACAAAATGAGATAATAACATCAGAGCATGTTTTACTTTTGCTAGAGGCTGTCTGTTTAAATTTTAATTTTCATATGACATGTTAAGGAGTATAATTTAAATTTTCTAATATATTTCTCGAATGCTACTTACTTTTAAACATCCACAGAAATTATTATCACAATTATCCTGTCCATTCTGTTTATTATAGCAACTAATAAAAATAAATTTTAAAAAATTTTAACTAATTTAATTTCAACTTATCGTGATTAATGCAGCAATTGTTGATTTTACCTATTTTTATTAGATAAATATTCTTTGGATTGAAAACTAATCATTTTTGCTAATTTAAAAGAAAAACATCATAAATCAAAATTATCAAAGAACAGAAGAGTAAAGGAATTTTTTTATTATTATAAATTGGAAATTTATAAAAAAATAATTTTAAAATATTTAAGTGTATTTATGTATAAAATAATATTTCGATTTTTAAATTACACTTTTTAATTAATAATTTACATTTATAATCTGCACAAGCTACATCAACAATCCACTTGGCAACCTTCTTAAACGATAAATTTATTTTTTTAAATTTATATTATAGTATTTCTATAAAATATTTACTTCTGAAAGTCCTTTAGTGCCACAAGCCCAAGGAGTTTCTTTGTTATTCAAATAATTATTGTTGTTTGATATTAGATTTTGATTATTATTTTTAGAAAAATAAATAAATAATTGAAACAGAGTAATATTAAAAAAGATTCTCATTCTGAATTTAATGATTTAATTGAACTTAGGTTAGAAATTTAATTTACGTTAAAATTTAGTTTACCCCCATTTTACGTTAATTTTCGAGCTGTTTGGGCCTAATTTTTTATATCTCCTTGGTATCAATAAATATGTATGAATCTTTAATTATTGTAGATGCTGTAAACACAAAAACCCTCATGCTGGAAACACGAAAACCCAAAATTTTTCCTATACCGAATTACCCATTTTTCAGAAAAATTTTAATATTTTCCAATTTATTTTAAATTTGAAATATTTTTTGGAATAATGTTTTTAAAACTAAATGGAGTTTCTTATAAAAATTTTAGTCCATCGAGTCTTCAATAATATAAATCTATGTATAATTATGAACCAGAGCGTATATCCTGAATATTAATTATTATTAATATATTATCTATAAATTTTTTATTATTAAATATTTTTAATTCAATAATAAATGTAATTATCAATATAGTAGGTAGTATATTTTTGTTTGGTAAGTTTTAGTAAGTTTTAGTTCTTTTAAAAATTATTGTTTATTTGCAAATCTGTTAATTGTTGTCAGAGATTTTAGAGGAAAAATTAAAAATTTAAAGCAGAATTTTAAAGCTAATAATTGAATTCGAATCTTAATTTAATCGTTAATATTTTGATTTTGTGTTGTGTATCAGGAATGGGACGAGTTGTGACAAAGTCCTGTCAGTTTTCGCATAGAAATTTTTAACTTTTCCCGGAACAGGTATTTGTATAAAATATTTGATTTCGAGTCAAAAAAATTCGATTTCGGGTTTCAGGTAACCTGTCCATCCTTGTACATATAAAACCTCAAAATAATTAGGTGTTTCTATTGAAATTGCTGTAAAATCATCTGGCTCTAAAATAGCGAAATGGTACTCTTTTTTAGAAAAATAAATTTATTTTAATTTTTTATTTGTATAAATATTTTCTGAGTAAATCTTCGTTGAAATCAGTAAAAGAACAAAGATTTATTTTAAAAAAGCACTATATTGTAGCAAATTTAATGGGCATTCAGATTGTATATTCAATTTATATTTGCACAATCTTTAAAATAAACGATTTATGGGAATACTTATATTTTATTTAGTGAAGATTTGATTGGCAATAATGGAAATTATGTGATTGTTAAAGGCTTTATGTGGCAAGCTGGCAGGTAAAAATTATGAGACTTTAAATATTTCTTACTTCGAGTATATTCTCTAGGTGAGAAATTTGTTCTCTTACTAAAGCATATAAAATAATATGCATAAAAATTCTAAAAATTTGAGTATTTTCGTCATTTATAATGTAAAGGATAAAGAAATTACCTCAATTTTTAACCTCAATTAAAGTCACCTAATCAAAAAATAATGCTTCACATATTGGCGAAATACTTTTTTTAATTTTTCGATATTGGTAAATGTCCAGTTGGCGGTCTACATGTCCGCAAAGAGAATCTGCAATTTTCTTTCCTTTTCTTGCATTTTTTGCGTTGGGAGAAGTGCTCCGCTCATTTTTCCTTTTATGTCATTTTTCCTTCTCAATACAATATGTTCTCCTGTTCATACTTGAAAAATAAAGATATCTCTAATTAGAAAAAAATTATTTATTTAACAGATGATAGATTTTGGATTATAAAAATTACAATGATAAATTCTGAAATGTAGGATTATTGCTATCTTATAGCAATAATCCTATGGCTTTCTAATAAGCCCAAAATAATGATCTAAAAAATTGCAAAACAATATTTAGGGAGACATAACCTGTTCTACGTTGATTTTCGTGTTATCAGGATATCGATATTGAGTAAAGATATGGGCCCAGTTTTTATATATATCCCTCCCCCTCATAGTTTTTATTATCCGCCCTATATTTTAAATAAATCTATTTGAGAATGTTATCAAAATCTATCATCTGTTAAATAAATAATTTTTTTCTAATTAGAGATATCTTTATTTTTCAAGTATGAACAGGAGAACATATTGTATTGAGAAGGAAAAATGACATAAAAGGAAAAATGAGCGGAGCACTTCTCCCAACGCAAAAAATGCAAGAAAAGGAAAGAAAAGAACAGATTCTCTTTGCGGACATGTAGACCGCCAACTGGACATTTACCTTCGATATTATTTGTAACAAAAATATTAAAGTATTATGTTTAAAATTATTTCACTTACTGTTTGGTATTTTGCAAGGTTTATATTTATCTTTTGCCGCATTCTTGTAAGCTTTTTTGCCAAACAGTTTTACAACTGTACAAAATGAGTTAATAATATTAGAACATTTGGTACTTTTAGTAGAGATTGCCTGTTTAAATTTTAAATTTTTATTTTACTTTTAAACAAAAATATTGTTAAAATTAAATATATTTATAATCTAAATTCTCTAATACCTTTAAACATTTACAGAAATAATGATCACAACCTTTACGCCCATACTGTCTATTATAGCAACTAATAAAATAATAAATTTAAAAAATCTTAACAAATAAAATTTCAACTTATCGTGATTAATGCAGCAATTATTGATGTTACCTATAATATTTAATTGAATAAATATTTTTTAATAAGATAAATATATTTTAGAATTGATTATTATGGGTAAACTACAAAAACGAATAAATTCATTAATTCGAAATTTGAAATTTATAAAAAAAATAATTTTAAAATAAAATATTTAATTGTTATTTTCAATAAATAATTTATAATTAATTTTTTTAGTTATAAACTATTTATAAGTAAATATTAATTAAATATTTACATTTATGTTTTGAACAGGTTGCTTTAACAAACCATCTAGAAATCTTCTTAAATTAATAAAATATTATTTACACTATTTCTATAAAATATTTACTTCCGAAGCTCCTCCTGTAGCTCCACAAGCCCAAGGAGTTTCTTTCAAATAATTATTTTTGTTTGGTAAAAATATTAAATTTTGATAAAAACTTTCACAAAAATAAATAAATAATTGAATTAAAATAATATTTAAAAAGAAATTTGAAATTTTCATTTTGAATTTAATTAAATAGGTTTTGGGTAATAATCGAGATTGAGATTTACTTTTTTTATTAATAAATTATTTTAAGTCAATAATATCAATTCTTCTATAAATAGTAATTACTTATACTTAGAAAAATATTTTAGTTTGGTGAATTTTGGTATTTTTAAGGAAAATATTTTGTTTGTTTGTAAATCTGTTAGTTGCCGTCAGAGAATTTTAGAGGAATAAATCGAAACTCTAAAATAAAAATTTAAAGCTAATAATTGAATTTGTATAGAATTTATTTTCTTATAATCGCCGATGATACATACAAAACCTAAAAATAATCATCTCTGGTAAAATCGAATGAATCACAAAATTGCGAGATAATACCTTTTTTGGAAAATAAATTTATTTTTTTATTTGTATAAAATATTTTATCGAGAAATCCTCATTGCAATAATAAAAAAAAATTAAGAATTAATTTCAAAAAAATTCGAAATAGTTATTTTGATATACCGTAAATATCCTAATATAAGCCCTGGGCTTATATTTTCCAATACTCCCCATCGGGTGGGCTTATAATATGGCATGGGCTTCTATTAGGGCATGGCCTTATATTTTTCAATACCCCTCATTGAGTAAGGGTATTGAAAAATAAAAAAAATAAAAAAAATAAAAAAAACTTACTCATTGAGTAAGCTTCTATTAGGACTGGGCTTCTATTAGGATATTTACGGTATGTATGTAGTAAATAAACTAAAGAAAACTTTGAAAAATTTGTATTTTATAATACATTTTTAATGCTATTTTTACCCAAATTAAATTTCATTTAATTTTTTAAAAATATAAAGATTAGAAAATTAGAAATTACTATTAATTAATATTCAATTATGATAATAGGAATTTAATGCCAAACATGATTCAAAATTTCCCTTCATTATCTAAATTTTAAAAATAAAAATCAAAAAAAATCATTTCAAATACCATTTGCCATTGAAGTAGTAGTTGTTGTTTTTTGCTTTCCTGCAGCTTTGTAGGCAGGTTCCCCAAATAATTTTACCAATTCACAAAATAATTTTCCATCAGTAGAACATTCTTTATTTCCAAATGTAGCATTCTAATTAACATTTTTATTTAATTTTATATTGAATTTAAGTTTGAACAAAAATTTTGTTAAATATGTTAATTTTTTAAATTTAATATTTTTAAATTCTCTAAACCTTTAAACATCCACAGAAATTATTATCACAATTTTTACGCCCATTCTGCTGGTCATAGCAACTGATAAAATATTTTTCAATTTAAGTATAAGTATATAAAATATTTATTGGGATATTTTTCTCGATTTTCATTTAAATATTTTATTTCATAATACTATTTGAGTATAAACGTCTACAAAAAATTTCCATCACTCATTCTATTTATTCCGAAAACCCAATATTAATTTTAAATATTTGGCTAACAACAGGATTTCGAATTTTATGTGAAATTTATAAAATTTATTTTGCCACTTTTTTACTCCCAAATTTTTCCTTAGTGAATTAAAATTTAGACAAGGGAATTAAATAAAGAATCATTTACAATTTCTTCAAATTAATATTTATAATAAATATTTAAATTAATAAAAAGTCAACCTGTCATGGTTAATACAACAAGCGTTTATTTGAGCTAAATTGTATTTATTTTAAAAAAGATATAATTAATTAATTAATCTCTGATTGTGTAATATTTTCAAAATCAAAAATCATAAATTAAACAATTATTTAATATAATTTTAAGAATTTACTTTTATCATTTGGACAAGTCATTTGAATTGTTTTCTTAGCTAATTCCTAAAATAATTAATTAAATTAAATTATAAAATTTGTATTTCAAAAGATTTATTTAAATAAATTTAAATACTTTTGTAAAATTATCTGTGCCACATTCCCATTCAGGTTGCATTGTTGTGCCTGAATTTTGTTCATTACTTTGACAAAAATAAATAAATAGTAATTGAATCAAAATAATATTTAAAAAGAAATTATGAATTTTCATTTTTAATCTAATTATTTAATTTAAATTTTGGGATAATTTTTTAAAAATATTCTTTTAATTAATTGTGAAGGGATTAAAATAAACTATTTGTTTTTATTATTTAATATTTTTAATTCAATAATATTACCTCTTATAAATGGTGAGATGAAGTTGGCAAAATACATACATATTATAGTTTGGTGGGCTTTGGATTTTTAAGGAAAATTATTCTTTTATTTGTTTGTAAATCTGTTAATTGCCGTCAAAGAATTTTAGAGAAATAAAGCAAAAATTAAATTTTATAGCTAAATTATTTTTTCTGAAACTTTTTTATATTTTTTTATAATTTGATTTTGAAAATAATTTTTTTCTCTTATTTTAAATTTTTAGCATAATACTTACCATTTACATCCATTTAAACACTAAAAATAATTATTTTTAGCGAAATTTGCTATAAAATCGACTGATTCTCAGTTAGCTAAATTATGATTTCTTAGAAAAATAATTTTTTAAATATTTTTTTTTGGATATAATTTTAGAATTTTTGTCTATTTGTAAATATGTTCATTGCCGTCAGAGAATTTTAGAGAAATAAATCGAAGATTAAATTTAAAGCTAAATTAGTTTTAAATATTTCTGCATAAATCTTTTTGATTTTTTATTTGCTATAATTTTGTAAATACCTAAATACTTTTTTGATCTTAATGTTTTTCTCGAGAAATTAACAAGACTTTACATACTATGGACAATTTATTGCCATTTTCTTAGTAGGGAAGAAAAGAAAAAAATTAACAAATTATTTTTATTTAAATACAAATATTCTTTACAAAATTAAATAATTAGTCAATTAATATCTACCGGTTATTTTCTTTTTAAATTAACAAATAAATAAATAAAATATTTTAGTATATCCTTTTAATTGGAATTGTTTTGTTGTCTATTTTGTTATAAACATTATTTGGTTTTGTATTTGTTGGTGTAGTTGTTTCTATTCTGTTAAATTAAAAAAATAAATTTAAATAAATATTAAAGAATTTCAAAAAAATATTTAAGATGCAGCTAAAAACGTTTAAATTTAAAATATAATTTTTTAATAAATTAAAAAATATATTTATATTTAGATTTTCTCAAAATTAAAAAAATTGATATTTTTCCGTAAGAAAATTTTTTATTTATTTAAAAATTAATTGTTCACCTATTATTTATTGTCTGAGTCGTATTTGTAGCATTTACAGAAGCATTGTAAAAAGACTGTCCAAATTCTCTCACTAAATCGCAAAACATTTTTGTATCAACTTTAGAACATTCTTCACTTCCAGCAGAAGCTATCTAAATTAAATAAAGAAGATTTTTTAAATAAATATTTAATTTATTTATTTACTTCCAAACATTCACAAAAAATATCATCACAATATTTACGTCCTTTTTGGTCATCATAACAACTAAATAAAAATTTATTTTAAAAATATTCTTTTAAAATATTAAAATTAACCTATCATGGCTAACACAACAATTATTAATTGGACCTTTAAATAAATAAAGTTTTAATTACTTTAAAAAAAATTTTAGTTTTTGGTATTAATATTTAATGGAAAATTATTTTGAATTGAATTTTCTTTGATTTTTAACGTTAAAAAATAAAAACAATTTTTTCTTCAATTTTACAATTTTTGTCAAAAAATACCTATATAAAATCTAAAAATCAAGAAATCAAAAATTTATTTTTGTTATTTTCTATACGCCTTTAAACCGAAAAATATTTTAAAATTAACTTTACTCGTTAAAATTTATTTACGTTTTTTGTCTGGGCAATCTTTTTCAATTGTAGATTCGGCAATCATCTAGAAAAAGACTCTTTATTAGAAATTTAAATATTAATTTATTTACTTGAATAAAAGCATCTGTCCCACAAGCCCAAGCAGGTTCTTCTTCTTCTTCCTTTAAATTTTCAGTTGTTGTCTCTAATATTAATGTATTATTATTATTTTTGTTTTTAGTTTCAAAAATATTTTTTGTTGAATTTTGTTGGGAAAATGTTAAATTTTGATTATTACATTGACAGAAATATTTAAATATTAAAATTATAAAGATAATATTTAAAAAGAAATTTTGAGTTAACATTTATCTAAATTTAAAATTAAAAAATTAAAAAGAAAAAAAACAAAATAGGATAAAGGGAAGTGATTTAAAATAATTTAAAAAACTTTTAAAAATATTTTTTCATTAAAAAACAAGTTACTATCCAAAAATTATTTTTCTTTAATTTTTTGAGAAAAGAAGACATTTTTACAAAAATAACGATTGAATAAATTGATGCGCAACAATGACATTGTGAAAAGAAAATGTTTTTGATGTATGTGATTGGTATATGTATTCAATAAAAAAGTTGATAAAAAAGGGAGAAGGACACAATATTTAAAAATAAATACAAAACAAGAAATAAATAAATATTAATCTTATTTTTATTAAATAAATAAACTAAACTTGAATGTGAGATGCAAAGAAATAGTTATTTAATTTTGGAGAAAATTGAAGGTGGAGAATGTTGAGTTAGTTACTTATATAAAATGGGAAAATTTTATTTGCCTGACTTGTATTGTTGATTTCTATCATCAATTATTTTTATTCAAAAATCACAAAAGTGATTTACACAAAACACTACATAAATTGAATGTTCTAATAACTAGATTTTAATTCATAAATTTAGTTTTTTATTTAAAAAATATTAATATTTCTAAAATTTTTAGATAATTATTTATGTAATTAAATATTTCCATTACTATTCCAAATAAATTATTTATTTTCAAAAATTATTTCCAGAATTATTTGACAAGCATAATTAGAGCATAAATTGTAATATTTTATAACTCCCAACTTTTCATGATTAACCTTTTCCTTTGATTGATGGACAGACTTGGAGTAGCGCAATAAATAAATAAGCCTTTTAAAAAAGCTAATATTTTATGGAAAGATCGTTTAAAAAGATTAATTTGTTTTAATAAATTATTAGAGGAGGAAATAATTAAGCCATAAATTATTTTTATGTTCCAGATTATAAATAAATGGATGTTTGTTTGTGAAAAACAGGATATACTACTAAATTTTAATAGCGGTATTTTTATAAAATAAAAAGAACAAAAAAGAAGCTTTTTAAATATTTTTATCTTTTTTTATTTGAATTTAAAAACAAAAAGTACATATAATTAATTATAATTAAATTATTATGTATTTAATTAATTTATTTATGATCTTTCTCTTCTTTCTATTTACCGTATTTATTCTAATTGAATGGCCCCTCCAATTGAATGACAATTTTTTGGGGTATTGAAAAATAGAATGGCGGCCATTCAATTAGAATAAATACAGTAATTTAAAAATCCTTTTGTGTATTTAATGATTGTTTTTTGATTAATAAATTTGATACTCAAATCGAAATTTTATTCCCAAAATTGTAGATAACAAATTTTAATTTCTCCCTTTTTCAGAATTTAACTTATTTGTACGTAAATTTATTTAATGAATATCTTAAACATTTAATTTTTATTTCCGTATCAAAACCTACTTACTAATTCAACTTTAGTTTAAAAATTAATTTAAAATTTTTTTGTTTATAAAATTCTCTCATTTTAAATTATTTATGTCAATAATATTTATTTTATAAACATATTTGGCTATAATATTTTTTTATTTAAAATTCTAGTTTGCTTATATACCGGAGGGACTAATCCATTATTTCCTAAAAGAAAATAATGTACTTTTTTGTTTCATGATTTAAAATTTATCCGTTTACAAATTGGGAAGTTCCTTTTCTATTATAGAACGCTTACATACCGGAAAAACTATTGAATTAAATTTAAATTATAAACAAATTTTCTTTAAATTACTTAAAAGAAATTGCTTTTACTCAATAAAAGTATCTTTTTGAAAAGACACATATTATGTAGACTCTTAAACCAGGGCTTTCATTCGTACTTTTTTAAAAGTATTGTACTTTTAAATCGACCTCTGTACTTACGAAATTGAATTTGTACTTTTTTGAAAGTATGTACTTTTAAATCAACATTTTTGAAAAAACGAAAAAATCTGGCTTAAGGACCTCCAAAATTCTCAAAATTTTCGCCTGCGGCGCAAAAAATGGAAGAAATCTGGCTTAAGGACCTCCAAAATTCTCAAAATTTTCGCCTGCGGCGCAAAAAATGGAAGAAATCTGGCTTAAGGACCTCCAAAATTCTCAAAATTTTCGCCTGCGGCGCAAAAAATGGAAGAAATCTGGCTTAAGGACCTCCAAAATTCTCAAAATTTTCGCCTGCAAAATTCTCAAAATTTTCGCCTGCAAAATTCTCAAAATTTCGCAAAATTTTCGCCACTCTATATAGAGAAAGTGGAAACAAGAAATTATTAGAAAAGATTCATTTAGGAGAGAAATATAAAAGATTTGAGGACGAATAAATATTTTCTAATTTAATTTTGAGTGTACTTTTTATTCGGAAATTTAGTCCCTATGTACTTTTAAATCAAGATTTTTGTACTTTTGATGGGCATTTTGTCGATGAAAGCCCTGTCTTAAACATATTTAATGTAAAAAGCAGACTCAAACGATTTTACTATGACTCATAGAATTTTTTTTCTTAATTTTAATTGAAAGATGTTAAAAGATATTTTCTTTAATTTCCCCTTTTTTTTAATTTTTAAAAATTAAATTTTAGATTTATTTAAAATATTTACTACCTACCTACTTGTACATATTTAATTAACCCATTAAATGTTCAACACAAACTTATTTACTTTATTTTATATTTTATTTTATTTTTATGTTTAAAGGTTTGAATTTTGGATTAAATTAATTTTAAATTAAAATTTTTTTAAAGTTTTCTTTTGTCAATTCTCGAAAATATAAATACGAATCTAGTTATTCTTTCCTTTCTTTACTTACCGAAAATAATTTGGAAGAAAGAAGATTTTGCATAAATTATCAACAATGGAAACAGAAAGAATTGCCATCATCCTTTGAAGAAGCGGTAAAAAATTTAAATATTTTTTAATTGAGGGAATTAATAAAATAGAAAAATGAGGGTATTAATAAAATATTTATTTTTTAAACTTCACTTTCTTTTTATTTCTTTCGATGAAATTCGCAAAGCGGAAAACAATATTTAAAATATTTATTTAAAAATATTAATTATAATTTATTTTTCAATAAATTTAGTAATAAATTAAAAATAAAATTTTTTTGAATTAATAAATTATTGTTAACATTTTTAAATATTTATTTTTTTCTGTTTTGTGAATTTAAAAATTTTAAAGAAGTTTAAAAGAATTTTTTTTTAATTTTTAGCCAATTTTCAATCTCTTTTGGTGGAATAAAGTAAATAATACCAACATTTGTAAAGGATATAATGAATTTAAATTTCCTTCAAATTCCATCGTTCCAGCAGATTATATAACTGAATTTAATAAATTACGTCAATTATGTAGTGAACAACCAGGATTTAATTATTCTGATCCAAATTCTGTTAGAAATGAGGTTTTTTTAAATTTTTTAATTAATTTATAATATTTTTTAGGTTAAAATAATGATGGCTGCTTCGATTAAAAATATTCTTTTTTTGGTTGAAAAGGGGAAGAAAAATGCTTATGATTTACATAATTATTTGGTTATTTTTTTTTTAAATTTAATTTAAATAACCTTTTCCCTTTGTCAAAATTCATCCTTTCTGGATCGCTTTCTATTTTTTAAAATTAATTTTAAATTAAATTTCTCTTAATCTTATTAAAATTTTCTAACCCAATCTAATTAAAATATATTTTTTTTATTTTTTAGTTTACACATTTTTACAACGCTGAACTTAATAGCATTAAAGACAAATCTTTAAATGTTTTTTATGTTTATGAAAACAATTTTTGGAAGGAAATTGAACCGGTTTTATTTTCTGAAAATTATTTATTTTTTTAGTTGCTTTCTAAAACTGGCCAACTAAAAATTTATCAACCTAAATCTTTCTTTCCGATGGATCCAGCCGTTGTTGTTCTTTGGGGTTTTGCATTTATTTCAATACTTATAGGTATTTTTACTTATTAAAAAAAAGATTTCTTTAACATTTTTTAATCAAAATTAATCTCTAATCTTTAATTATTTTACTTCAGTTTATTTCCCAAACTTTTAAGGTTCTATTTGGTCTGTTTTGGACATTAAAAATAAATTAGCTAAATATGTTAACACAGCGCTAGAAGATTTACAGCTAAATCAGAATGGTTTTTTTAATATTTTTATTTTTAAATTAAAAATTATTTTATTTTTTAGCTTCTTTTACACAAATTACGGAAATTAGTGTTAATTCTCCAACACAAAATGAAAGGTTTTCAACAACAATATCCACAACACAAAATTCCACATTACAAAATGAAAGGTTTTTTTAAATATTAAAACATTTTCATGTTTAAAAATCGAGATTAGATAACGGAGCCTTTAGTTTTTGTTTTGAATCTTAATTTTTTCCAAAAATTGATAAGGTTTTCTTAAGGCTTCCTTTAACTTTTTTATTTTAGAATTGTCAGTTTTGAATCGAACCTTAAACCCGAAGATTGTCTTTTCGGGTTTGTTTAATTATTTTCTTTGACAACAAAAGTTTTACTTATGATTCGAAACTGACAAAAGTCTCACATCAGCTCTCTTTTAGAAAATACCTAATAATTAAATTTACCTTTATTTTCAAAGAAAACGTTCTTCACAAAGCTCAGAACTTGCAAATATGAGTGTTTGGCAGCATTGTTTTTCAGTTTTTATTGCTTTATCTTTTGTTGTTTTTATATTAATGTTTGCCTTTTCTTTAGAGATTATGCTGGTTTTTTTTAATAAAAATAAGAATTTAATAATTATTTTTTAAAGTAAATGGTTTCAATTTCTTTTTAATTTTTCTTGGTTCTATAGCAATTAAAAGTTGTGTTTATGCTATTTTTCAATATTTATTGAATGGTTATGATTATGAAATGTTTTCTTTACGACAAATATTTTTTGTTTTAATAAAAGAAGAGAAGAATTAAATAATCAACAAAATACTCAAAATTCATCGAATTCCCGTTTGTTTTTTTATTTTTAATTTATTTAAATCTCTCTCCCCTTTCTAGTTCAACAACAACAAAATTCTTCCAAAAAATCTTTTTTGGATAATCCATTTAAATTATTTTCAACCCTCTCTTTTATTTTTTCTTTGAGTATTTGTCTCTACTGGTTTTATATTCGGAACACTTATTATGCATTTTATTTGTTAGATTTTATCAATATTACTATTTGTATTTATGCAATTAGATTTAGCAGAATTAGAAGTTTACGGGTAAATTTTGAGAAAAAGAAAATATTTTTTAAATTTAATTTATAACAGTTAATTACTTTCTTTTTACTTGCCTTTTTTGTTTATGATCTGTTTATGGTTTTTGGAACACGTTTACTTACTTCAGATGGATGTTCTGTTATGTTACAGGTTATTTTAAAAAATTAAAATACAATTTTTTAAATTAATTTTTAGGTAGTTACGGGTACTGATTGTCAACCAACAAGATTACCGGAAGGAGAATTTCAACCAGTTGCTCCCATTGATATAAAAACAAAAATACCTGAAAAGGTAAATTTAAATATTTTTAATTAAATAATTATTTGGTTATTACTTGGGTTGTTCCCCGTCCCCGAAATTCGTGGAATTTTGATTTTTTTTTTGAAAATTCCCCCCCTCCCTCTGGCGCTGCCTCCTCGAAAAGTTATCCCCGTGGCCCTCCTCCACCCCCGTCGGGGAACAACCCTACTTAGTTATTGCTCTAAAGAAATATTTTGATAATTTTTGGAAACAAAAAATTCTCTTTTTTAGCTTCCATTACTTTTTTACGTGCCTTTATTAGCTGATCCTATGGCTGAATGTTTTGATATACAAGTCGAAAGAGAATTTAAAATGTTTTGCTCGGTTTAGGGGATGTAATTCTTCCTGGCAAGTTTTTATTTAAAGAAAATATATTTTAAAAATAATTTTAGGGTATTTGATTGCTTATTGTTTTTATGTTGATTTAATTAAAAAGAGTAAATTTCATTTGTATGGATTAATCTCTTTAATTGGTTCTCTTTAATTTGAGAAAAAATATTTTTTATTTAAAGGTTATTCTTTCGGAATGTTTTGTACTTTTGTTGCCTTACTTTTAATGGAAACTGGTCAACCTGCCTTGATTTATTTGATACCTTTCACTTTAATACCCGTGTGTCTTTGGGGATTTTTTGAAGGTACACTTGGAAAAATGTGGAGAGGAGAAATTTAAAAAAGAAATTTTTTGTATATTTTTTTAAATTCTCAAATTTTTTCAAATTTTAATTTTTTAAATACTTCTTATATTGTAAGTATTTGTAAAGAAAATAAAATATTAATTTAAATAAAAATGTAAGGGATATGTATATTTGTTAAGAAATTTTTATTTAATATAAAATTATAATTTTATACATTTATTGAGGGAGTTTCAAATTAGGGAAAAGGTTTTTGTTAAATAAATTTTAGTAGATCTCGTGCAAATTGAAAAATGACGAAAATCTAAAATTTTTAAATCTACTAATTTAAAGTTTTTTACTTCTCAAAATAAATTTGAACAAATAATCTCTTAAATTCTTTTTTGTTCCTATTGTTCTTTGTTGTTTACTAGCGTTTCCCTAGCAACTTTCTCTTTGCTCCAATGATTTTAAAAAATATTTTCTACTTAATTTCTTTACTATTTTAAATAATTTATAAACTAGATAATTATTCTAGAGAGGATATTTATGTCGATTAAATAATAAATTAATGTTTTCTGGGTCCTCTCCCCAAGGGATAACTTCACCTTCTTCACGTGGAAAATCTCTTGATAAATTTAGTATTGACACATCTCGTGCAAAAAGGTTTTAATAAAAAATTTTAATAAAAATAAATAAAATTTTTTAATATTTCCAGTAATGCCCCAGTAGTTTCTTTTTGTGCCCGTCAATTAGGTTTGAAGGAATTTACAGAGCCTAGAGACGATGGGCATCCTTGTGATATTTATTGGCATAGTATTGTCTTTCCTGATATGAATTCTGTTGTTAAATCTGGTGCTCGAGTAAATAAATTTCCAGGCAAATTTTATTTAATTTCAGAAATATTTTTAAAAAATAGGAATGACTGAACTTGCAAAGAAAGTAACACTTACCCAAGCAATTGTTTCTATGCGTGAACTTTTTCCTTCAGAATATAGTTTTTATCCACGTAGTTGGATTCTTCCTGCACAATTAAAAGAATTTAGTGATTATTGCCTAAATTTTGAGGAAACAAATAATAAATGTTTTATTGTTAAACCAGATGATGGTAGGAAATTTTTTTTGAATTTAAAGATTAATTTTAGTCTTGGGGCCAATTTAAACGAAAAAAGATAAAGAGATAACCCTTAATATTATTTAAATAACATTTAAGGTGCTCAAGGAACTGGCATTTATTTAATTAGTTCACCATCAGAATTATTACAAACAAATTCTAATCGTCAACTTATCCAAGAATATATGCCTGATCCCTATCTACTTTCTGATGGATTGAAATTTGATTTGCGTGTTTATGCAGTTATTCGAAGCCTTAATCCTTTATCAATTTATGTAGCCAGAGAAGGTGAAAAAAAATTAAAGAAAAATATTTTTTGATTTTAAAGGAATGGCTCGTTTTTGTACTGAAAAATATCCGGGAATGCCAACAAAAGAAAATTTTTCTAATCTTTATGCACATTTAACTAATTATTCTTTAAATAAAGCAAATAATGCTTACATTCACAGTAAATCATTAAAAGAACAACTTAAAGGTTTTTCTTCGTTTCGGGAAAAGATTATTAAAAAATTTTTAATTTAAAAAGGAAGTAAACGACTACTTTCTACTGTTTTTCACCAAATGGAACACAAAGGAGTGAGAACTCGTCGTTTATGGCGTGAAATAAATTAATTATAGTAAAGACTGTGTTGGCAATGGTTCCGGAATTAATGCTTAATTATGAACATCATTTTTGTGATTTTAAATATCAGGCGCCTCAATGCTTTCAAGTAAAGATATTTAAATTCTAAATATTTTCTTACATCATTAATGGATTAAAACTAAACATTTAAACAAAAATTAATTTTTTAAAGATAGTTGGTCTAGATATTCTTGTACGACAAGATGGTACCCCTATTCTTCTCGAAGTTAATTCATCACCTTCATTAAGCGTTGACCACATTTTGGCACAAAATGAGAATATTTGGATTGAAAACTCAGAAATCCCTCCACCATTTTCAGAACAACCTGTTAGATCTGTTGTTGATGAAGTAAAAGAAGAAAAAATATAAAATTAAATATTTTTAATTTTTTAGATGATTAAAGTTCCTTTAGTTAGAGACACTTTACTTTTGGTTCTTGATCAACTTGAATACCATTATCCTTTATATAAAGAAAATCAAACTAAATTGAATGGTAAAAGGTATTCAAAATAAAAGATAAAAATTATTTCTCTAATTAATTAAAAAATAAGTGAAACCCTCAATTTAAGACACCTCTCATTTTTAAATATCATTTTTTAGGCCCAAGGTAATATTTAAAATTTATTAAAGATAAATTATTGGAATAGTATAGCATTGTAGAAATTTTCTTTTTAATTACATTTTGATTTTCCAAGAAATTCCAAGAAAATTTTTTTCAGCGATATTGTGTGTGGATTAAATGACCAAAAATTTGATAAAAACTCCATTGGATCAACACTATCAATAGCCTCTACAATTGGCAATTTATCATCTAAAAGTACAATTGATGATTTAGGACTTTTAAATAGAACAAAAAAGCCTCATTTATCTGAGGTTTTTAAAGGAAAAAAATATTTTTTAAATAATTATTTTAAGGTATTCCCAATAAATTATGGACAAACAAGTAAACATTTATTAGTTTTAGATAAAGCAGTTTATTTATATTTGCAATTTTGTAATATAAAACAAACACTTCTTATTTCATTACCAGCAATTCGTGCCTTTATTAGGTAATAATTTGGTTACGTTTGTTTCCTTCTCCCCAAGTATTGTTTATATTTTTGTGTTAAGGGGCCTCTGTTCGGTGGCTTTAGAACTTTGATTAAGGGATGGTTCCAAATCCATTGACCCTGAAACCTTGGGAGAGGGGTTCCCTGTACACTTAGGAAGTACCACTCTACTTTTTCATAGAAATTATAATTTTGATTAATAGAAAAAGTAAAATATTTAGAAAATGTGAATTAACAAATTTAATAACTTGTGATGCTTTAGAAGAGAAATTTGATGAAATTACTAGCCTTTTCTTTGGAAATGATAAGAAAACAGCGATTGTTGTCTCTTCGGGTGCACCTGCCTTGCCTTTTCGAGGATTTTTACATGTTAAAAAATATTTTTCTTTATTTTTGAGAAAATGTTTATTTTTCTTTAGATTCTTTTTCATCTTGCAAAATTAAGAATTAATTTATTAAATAGAAAGATTGAAGACGAATTACAGCTTTTACCAGCATTACTAGATTTACTAACACATTGTGATTCTGCACTACGTCGTTATGGAGTTCGTTCAGCAAGGCTTAGGCGTGCAGAATTAATAATGGATAATGAAGAGGAGAAAAATAAACGAGATGAGAATAATACTTTTAGGTATTTTTAGATTATTTTTTAATGTTTTTAGTATGGGCGGTCCCAAGAAGTATAAAAATTAGAAGTTTTTTAAAATTATTTCCTTATGTTACAGATAGGGTGGCCCCCTTTTGCCACATTTAGGGGGCATTTGCCCCTTTTTAACAGCCATGACATCTTTTGGAGATTTGGAAAGGGCCACCCTAGCTACAAATAAAAGTTTAAAAATAAATTTAGTAAAGAATTGCTTGTACAACGTTCCCAGCCTACTTTGAAGATTTACTTATTACCAGGACGAATAAATCGTCGATCGTTAGAACCAATTAAGCAGGGAACAAATTGGATTAATGAATATAAAAGAATTAATACAAAAGTAAAAATAAATTAATTTTTTTTTATTTTAAAATAAATTTTAGTCTATTCGAACAAAATCATTGCCGAGAAAATTTGCTGGAGAATATACAGCTCGTAGAAGGGAACATAATTTAAAATTTTGAATATTTTAATTACTGCATTTTTCAAAATTTTATTTAATTAATCTTTCATTTAAATTTGATTAAAATAATTTAATTAGAAAAAACGTCATTTTTGTGTTAAAATTTGGATTATGAAACCCCTGTTTTAATTAATTTCCCTGGGCCAGAGCTGTTTCTAAACAAAATATTCGTAAATCGAAAAAGCTCAAAAATATCGAAATCGAAAATATTTTCCAATATCTTCGAAGTCGAACGAAAATTGAAAAAAAATCTAAAAAATTTTGGAGAAGTTTAGTGTTGGTTGGTTTTTAATGTTTGTTTTGATTTATGTTCAACACGCCGTGCCTTGTTTGAAAACCTTATTTTATATTTGTCAAAATTTTTTAACACGAAAACATCATCGCGGCTTTTTGTGTTCAAAATATTTAAAATCGATTGCGTCCTTTTTCTTGTTTTAATTTTCTTTTCTTACGAGCGTTAGGACGCCGCTTCGCGGCGTCCTAACGCTCGTACCTCGCTTTTTTATTTCGCGAACTTCTCTTTAGCAGGTTAACGTTCTTTAATTGACGAACCCCAAATCCCCTATTCAATTTAATCCTTCATTATATCTTAGAAACCCTATTAATCATCCAAATATTCAATATCTCTTTAATTCCTTTAATCCTCCCTCCTTTATTATTAACTTAAAACACCAAAATCGTCGTTTATCCGTTCCTCCAAAGCAGAAGACATACCTAATTTTTAATCCTCGAAATCCTTTATATCAATATTAATATATTAATCCCTCCCCCTGTCCCTGATTTCACTCAAACACTATAATTCCCACAAACCATCTTGATCCGAAAATTTCCTATAACACTATTGATACTAAATTCATCATTTTCATTCTTTATTATCCTTAAATCCCAATATTTCTATTAATCCCTTCAACTCCCTATTATCCCTATTAATCACTCAAATCACTTGGTATCCCTCATAATCAACAGAAAACCATCTTTATCACCAAATCTCCGATATCCTTTTTAATCGGCATATCCCTATATATCACTCAATCATCAATAAATACACGTCCTCTTAACCATTTGGATTCAGTGATTGATTCAACATTCCATTTTATCAGTATTACCAAAATTCCAGATACCTTATAATCCACATATCACCTTATATCACTCGAAATCACTAAAAATCTCAAAGATTTCGAATCACCAAAAAACAGCTGAATCCATCTAGATTTCGCTTTCTCGTTCCAAAAATTCCCTACAGCTATTTTTTATCCTCAATTCAGAATTTACTTATTCGCCCCATTATCCCTAGCCATCAAAAAATCATTATTACATATCACTTTTAAACTCCAAAAAACGCCGATATTCCTCTTTATATTCCTCACATTTATCAGAGTTAAAACATTAGATCCTCGTTGACTCTCAATTACCACCTATTAATCCCAAAAATCCTTTGTCACTCTTGATTTCTTCAAATTATAGATATCACTTTAAACACTAAAATTCCAGATATTTCTTCTATTCGCTCTAGTCTTCCCAATCTTGATTCGTACTCAATCCTTAGTATCCTTCTTAATCACTTCAAATCCACGATTTCCTTATTAATCTTCAAAATCGTCGATACCGCTTAATCCTAATATCACATTTAATTACCCTAAAATCTTCGATATCCAGCTTAATCCCCACAACCCCTCTTAAAACTTCAAAGCCTTCCTTAATATCACTCTTTGTTTCCTATAATCACGATAACATATTAAAACCCTAAATCTCTCACAACCCTTAATTTAACTTTTCTATATAAGTCTTATTCCCCGAAACTGTATATCCCTTTTAATCCTACAATGTCAATATTATTTTTCTTGACAGCTATCTTTTGCCCGATTTCCTCATTAAATATCCCTCACATTTTCTTCCCCTAAATCTCCTACATAAATATTAATATACGCAAAACCTCAAAATCCCACATAAATCCCCGATCCACTATATGACCAGCAAACCCCAAACCCCGCTAAACACTTGATTTGCTAAATCACAATATTCATCAATTCTCCGCAAACCCCGATATCCTCTTAATACTTATCTTTTTATTACACAAAATACCCTTATCCTTTTTAATACCCAAATCCCAGATATTCCTCTCAATCCTCCGAACTCCATATATCTATCGCCTATATCACTCCTTATCACTGAAATCCCCGATATTATCGGCCATTGTTCCTCAAATCCCCGATATCTCTCTTAATCCCACCAAAACTCCGATATAGCCGAATCCCCATATATCCCTTCCACAACTCTTTATTCCCCAACACAAAAATCTACCTACCTTATACATCTTCTCGTAAACAATAAATCACCCTAAATTACTCTTAATCACCCAAGAATCTCGATTTCCCTATTAATCCACTAAAACACTCTTAATCACCCCATATCTCTATTTATCACAAAGAACTCCTGATATGCATCTTATGAATCACCCGATATCTCATATTATCTAGCTTTAACGGAATAGCTTTAACAGTCTTTATACCCTAATCACCGTTTTAACTCTTAATCACCCATATTAATCCCTAAAATCCTCCTATATCACTTATAAGGATTAATTATTCCAAATATCGATATCCCTTTTCAAAATTCACGCAATCTCTATTATTCACCCAATTATTCACCCACACATTTCGGCATATATGTAAATGCGGCAAAAAGTGGTATTTAGGGGTGTTCATATAATTATGTGACGGAGTGCACATCTTAATGACAACAAAATTCTTTTATATAACTCTCATTCTGCAAATATCCATCTTAAACACTCCAAAATCGTCGATATCTCCTTGATCCTCCAATACTGTTAATAATCCCCCTCAATCCCCAATATCACATTTTACCTCAAAATTTTTGATTTCATCCTAATCCTCAAAAATCCTCCTTATATCACTTTTAGGCCCACTTCAATTATTTATATCTCTCTTTGCTGCCTCAAAAAACCAATATTACATTAATTCCCAAAAAATTTCACGTGTCAGCCATGAATCTTCCGCCCGATATCCCCTTTAAATAACAACTTCACTCTTAATTCGCCAAAAATCCTCAATATTCATACCCTAATTAATTCCTCTAATTCGCCGGCGGTACGACAATTGCGGATACGCACGTGCGGATGCGACGATTGCGGATATAAAATTTTTAAAAAGTTTAAGATTTTTTAAAGTTTTCAGTGCCACATCAGTCTAAAAATGATTCGGAAACCGTCAGAAGTCTGAAGCTGACAGCCGGGACAAAAAACGGAATATCATTTCAATAATTTTTAAAATTTTCAAAAAAATTTTAATCCGCAATTGTCGCATCCGCACGTGCGTATCCGCAATTGTCGTAACACCAATTCGCCAATATCTTTTTAAAACTCAATATTTTTAACCAAAATCCCCCGATATCCCTCTTAATTCACCTTATTACCTTAAACACCCGCACTCGAATTTCCCAGAATAGTCTATATATCTTTAAATTCACCGATATCATTTTATTCTTTCAAATCCTTTAAATCTCTATTAATCCCAAAAATCCGCTTTTCAGTTTTCATTTGCACAAAACACGATATTCTTTAAATTACCCACAAAACTCCGATAACCCCTTGATTATTTACACTATTAATTCCGGAAAATCTCATATATCCATATTAATCTCCAGATACCTGATATTCCTCTCAGCCCCGAAACTCATTTATCACCCTTCGTTAACTCGCCGATATCCTATTTTTTATCAGACAAATCCTCTTCTTTTCAGCTTCTATTCCCTCTGATTCCCGATATCTCTTGAAATTCGCCAAATCTCCGATATATCCTGAATCCCCATTTATCACTCGCCAATCACTCTTTATTCCTCCAGATCCTCGATATTTCTCTACGATATCTCTTAATCTCATAAATCCCCATGCATCCTTTTTCTATTGCTTCTGATATATATTTTAATCCCCCAAATCCTCATTATGACGCGCCTAAATCTCTGATATACCTTTTTAACACCCAAAATCCCGAAAACAGCTCATTTCTCATATCATCTTTGTTGACCTCCGATATTACTTTCAGTTGAAAGTCTCTAACAGCCAGATCCCCATTTATCACTTTTAATACACCGTATCCTAGGTATCCCTTTTTGACTCTAATGGTGTAACATTAAAGTTTAATTTTGCGACTAAATAGCTGCGATATACTAAAAGTCAACTTCTTGCGAATAAAAGGCAGACGGCTGGTACTGCCGCGTCTAAATGGCAGATGGCTGGTTGTTTTTGTTTACACTTAACTTTTTCATGCAAAATTAGAGAAAAACAACTTTTGCTCTCCTATTTTTGCAAAGAAAAATTTTCGTGTCAAAACAAATTCTGTTTATCTTTTTAAAAAACGGCAAAAAGCGTGACAGAAAGTGTGAAATTATATAGTTAATTGACCGGAATTAATTGTTCGGTTGTTAATTCTTTAGTTTTTTCCTATTTCCACTTTTTAGTTTTTGATTTGTACTTCGATTTACAAGTCTGATTCAACGTTTTAATTTTATTGTCATACGTATCCATCGTTTATAAATATTCATTATTATTTGTGTTTTGTTTAACTATAAAAGCTCATTAAATTTAAATCCTAACCCCATTTTCTGCCCAAATTTTATTTTTTTTTGTTTTATTTACAACTTTATAATGTTTTTTTAGATCATATATTAAAAAGAACTAACATTTTGAATAATGATCCTTCGCAATCGCGATTTAAACGTTCAACAAAAAGACAATGAACAAAATCGGAAGAAATCAACACAAGGAGTTAACGCAGGCAACAAAACGTCAGGCTGCTCGAATCATAAAGGATGACAAGGAGACGAAGAAGAATGGGTCTAAAGACGAGCCTAAGCCGAAGCGTGCTTGCACTGCTGTTGCGTCGCCAGTTATTCCGGTTGGTATGGATGGTTTTATTAGAGATTATTCTTTTCTTTAGGACATCACCAAAGGACTTTACATCAACTCGTCAAAGAAGGTTTCAGATCAAAATCTCGCGAGCGCTTCTAACAAAGTTGAGGAGGTTAAACTTTTTTTTTAGTTCTTGTAGTATTAAATATTTTAAAATTTTTAGTTCGAAGTGGTTGTCTCACCGAGGAACGAACAGATCTTGGAGTTGGCTGTTAAGTCGCCAGATCCTGTTGCTGATTTTGATGCTGAAAGTGCTGGAGACATGGGTTCTATGGCAGAATATGCTTCGGACATTTTCCTCTATTATAAATTTAGAGAGGTTTAAATTAATTTTCTAAAATTATTTAATCTTGTAATTCATTTAAGAAATTCTTCCACATTAGCGACTATTCGAAACGACAGCCAAATATTGACATGGCAATGCGCGGTTCTTGGTTGATTGGTTAATTGGACTGCAGGAGACTTTTGAACTTAATCATGAGACTCTCTATTTGGCTGTAAAGCTTTTGATCTCTTTATGGATCGTTCGCCTGGAGTTGTTGCTCGCGATGATATTCAATTGGCTGCTTGTACTGGAATATTTATTGCTTCAAAATTTGACGTTTGAAAATTTTGTTTACAATTCATTTCTATATTCCTAGGAACGTGCTCCGCCTCTCATTGAAGATCTTGTCTACATGTCAGAGGAAGTATTCAAGCCTGATCACTTATGCGATGGAGCGTCGTATGCTTAAAGTGGTTGGATTTGACTTGGGAGCTCCGCTCTCATATCGCTTTCTGCGCCGTTTTGCTAGGGTAATTATTTTTATGATAGAAGAATATTTTTAAAATTTTTTCAAATTTAAGATTGCCAAAGAAGACATGGGGACATTACGCTTGCTCGTTATATTTTGGAGACTACTTTAATGTCGTTGAGTTTCTGCCGTCATTCTGGTCGCTGATTGCCATTCTGCGTATTGCTTGCAAAACGTATGAAAGGAGCTGCAAACGATTGGGTAAGAATTTTTGATATATTTTTATAAAAAATTTTCTTAAATTAAAGTTTCTTATGGTGGCACAGAAGAGTTCTGGGTACAAATTGGATAAAATTGAAAGTCTAATGTGGAAACTTAACAAGATGATTCTTCAGCGCAAGACGTTTTTCCCTCAAATGGAAAATGTTTTCCGCAAGTACAGCCACGAGTGAGTGAATTTTCTTTCTAAATTTAGATTAATCTGTTTTTTTCTAGGATCTTCTTCGAGGTTGCAAAAATCCCGCCATTGGCGACTTAAAAGGCTTTAGCAATGACGATGTTGAAATTTAAAAATGGATTGTCTTAATGTTGAATTTCCGATCATTTAAACTTAAAAAAATTAGAAGAATATCAAAACTTATTTTAACACGCCTGTATTTTCACTTATCAGTTTTCTGGCTTGATTTCATTTTTAAATATCAAAAACAATAATTTAAATTGGTGTTATTTTTTTTCGACTACAAAAAATATTTTCTTTGCATGCCCTACGCATTTTTGGTTTTAAAAAAAGTACTCGTTAAAACTTATCATTAAATTTTCTTTTTTAATTATTTTTTTTGACAAAACAAAAAATATTTGCGTTTGTTTTACACCTACGTATAGTTGTTTGTGTTGTTTGTCTAAGAATTCCTCTTAGTTTTTTTGTTTCGAAAAAAATTCCCCTGGACATTGATCAGATTGTGAACATTAAAAGACGTAAACAATTTATTACATTGTTTTTTAACGCAAACTTGTTTTTTGGTTAGCCAAAATGTTACATAAAAATAAATTAAAATGGATTGTTCAAAATATTTAGGGGTAAATGTGGGGGGAATAGTTAGGTGGTAGACATTGTCTGTCATTAAGAGGAAGTTTCACCTGTATTGAGAAATAATGTTTATATTGGATTAATCCAAATTTGTAGTATGGTTGACAAGTTAAAAGAAATTTACCAATCGTTGGCCTCTGCCCCAGTTGTTTTAAAACGGTTTGTGAATTCATGTTTCCCGAATTTCCAGTCTCTGCGAAAACTAAGGGTTTTTTGACTAAAATGTTGCTCAACTCATTCCGTCTATTTTAATTAACACATTGCTCTTTTACTAACACGAAAAGATCTATGTAGTGAAAATTTCCTCCTTACAATTTTGAAGTTTTTTATCCTTTTTCTTTGAAATCAATGAAATTTAAATTAAAATTACGTCACATAATTCCTT
>JARQAB010000233.1:0-2500 GCA_036172955.1 Meloidogyne arenaria
GAAAACCGCGAACGGCTCATTACAATGGCCATTATTTACTTGATCTTGATTGTCTAAATGGATAACTGTGGAAAAGCTAGAGCTAATACATGCACTAAAGCTTTGTCCTTACGGAAAAGCGCATTTATTAGAACAAAACCACGCGGCTTCGGCTGCTTCTTGTTGACTCAGAATAACTTAGCTGACCGCATGGCCTTGTGCCGGCGGCGTGTCTTTCAGCGTCCACTTATCAACTTGACGGGAGCATAATCGACTCCGTGGTGGTGACGGATACGGAGGATCAGGGTTTCGACTCACGAGAAGGGGCCTGAGAAATGGCCACTACGTCTAAGGATGGCAGCAGCGCGCAAATTACCCACTCTCGGCTCGAGGAGGTAGTGACGAGAAATAACGAGACTGTTCTCTTTGAGGCCGGTCATCGGAATGGTACAATTTAAACCCTTTAACGAGTATCAAGCAGGAGGGCAAGTCTGGTGCCAGCAGCCGCGGTAATTCCAGCTCTGCAAATACATAGAATTATTGCTGCGGTTAGAAAGCTCATAGTTGGATTCGTATCGATACCTTGGAACCCTTCGGGTGTCTCTAGGTGTTATCGATTTATCGTAATGTTCGGTTTTGAGTCCTTAACAGGATTCTTAACAGGCATTGCAAGTTTACTTGAACAAATCAGAGTGCTTCAAACAGGCGTTTTCGCTTGAATGATCGTGCAGGAATAATAGAAAATGATTTCGGTTCAGTTTATTGGTTTTAACGGACTGAGATAATGGTTAACAGAGACAAACGGGGGCATTTGTATGGTCCCGTGAGAGGTGAAATTCTTGGACCGTGGCCAGACAAACTACAGCGAAAGCATTTGCCAAGAATGTTTTTATTAATCAAGAACGAAAGTCAGAGGTTCGAAGGCGATCAGATACCGCCCTAGTTCTGACCGTAAACGATGCCAACTAGCGATCCGCCGATGGAAATTATATTGCCTTGGTGGGGAGCTTCCCGGAAACGAAAGTCTTCCGGTTCCGGGGGAAGTATGGTTGCAAAGCTGAAACTTAAAGGAATTGACGGAAGGGCACCACCAGGAGTGGAGCCTGCGGCTTATTTGACTCAACACGGGGAAACTCACCCGGCCCGGACACTGTGAGGATTGACAGATGATAGCTTTTTCATGATTCAGTGGATGGTGGTGCATGGCCGTTCTTAGTTCGTGGAGTGATTTGTCTGGTTTATTCCGATAACGAGCGAGACTCTAACCTACTAAATAGTTGGTACATACTCTTAGTGTATACAGCTTCTTAGAGGGATTTGCGGCGTTCAGCCGAAAGAAATTGAGCAATAACAGTCTGTGATGCCCTTAGATGTCCGGGGCTGCACGCGCTACACTGGCAAAATCAACGTGCTTGTCCTACCCTGAAAGGGGCGGGTAAACCATTGAAAATTGCCGTGATTGGGATCGGAAATTGCAATATTTTCCGTGAACGAGGAATTCCAAGTAAGTGCGAGTCATCAGCTCGCGTTGATTACGTCCCTGCCCTTTGTACACACCGCCCGTCGCTGCCCGGGACTGAGCCATTTCGAGAAATTTGGGACCGTTGATTTAATTTTTCTAAATTACTTTGATGGAAACCAATTTAATCGCAGTGGCTTGAACCGGGCAAAAGTCGTAACAAGGTAGCTGTAGGTGAACCTGCTGCTGGATCATTACTTTATGTGATGTTCAAATTTGAATTCGCAATGAAATGATCGTTGTGAAACGGCTGTCGCTGGTGTCTAAGTGTTGCTGATACGGTTGTGAACGTCCGTGGCTGTATATGTGGTGACATGTTAGGACTCTAATGAGTTTAAGACCTAATGAGCCTCTTAAGTGAGGCCGCCAGCAACCTTTTTTTTCTCTACATTTTAAAAAAAAAAAACTAAAATTCTACCCTTATCGGTGGATCACTAGGCTCGTGGATCGATGAAGAACGCAGCAAACTGCGATAATTATGCGAACTGCAGAAGTATTGAGCACAAAAGTTTGAACGCAAATGGCCGCATTGAGGTCAAACTCTTTGCAACGTCTGGTTCAGGGTCATTTTCTCTTATAGCGGAAGCTTTAATTTCTATAATGATGTTGTTGCTTTATATTTTAAAAGGATTTTTGTTTATTCATGTATTAAATCTAACTGTGAAAATCAAACAATTTTGACCTGAACTCAGTCGAGAGCACCCGCTGAACTTAAGCATATCAGTAAGCGGAGGAAAGAAACTAAATAGGATTCCCCAGTAACGGCGAGTGAAAAGGGAAAAGTCCATCGCTAAATCGTTTTGCCTCAGGCATTATGAGGTGTAGCGTATAAGTCGTAAACTTTGATCTTTTGTCTCAACAAGTCCCCTTGATAGAGGTTCCACAGAAGGTGCAAGTCCTGTACGTTGAGATAATTGATCGATATTTGCGTGCTTTAGAGTCGGGTTGTGTTGGGATCGCAGCCCAAAGTCGGTGGTAAACTTCATCTAAGACTTAATATTG
>JARQAB010000233.1:7500-10000 GCA_036172955.1 Meloidogyne arenaria
AAAAATTTTTTGAAAAATTTAAAGTTTATTATTATAATAAGCTTTGTTTTTGAAGAATAAAGTTTATTGTTATTTATTTTTTAAAACTTTTAAAGTTTATAAAATTAAACTTATAACAATAAACTTCTAACAATCCTTTATTGACTCTCGCTGCAAAATTAATTTGGCTTCTGGCAATTGTCAGGAATTTAGCCGATTATAACTTTTGTGAATTTATAATTATAATTAATTATTGACATTCTTTTGCAAAGGATATTTAGTATGTTATCAGCTGTCATTAATTTTTAATTTTCGACTTTTATTTCGGGATTTTGAATTCTAAAATTATCAATGTAATCATTATTAATGACAGCTTAATTACCAGCAGTCTCGGTAATTCAAGCTTTGCTAAATACCTAAATAAAAGATATCTGGTTGATCCTGCCTGAACTGATGTGTTTATTTCAAAGATTAAGCCATGCATGTATAAGTTTAATCGTTTATCGAGAAACCGCGAACGGCTCATTACAATGGCCATTATTTACTTGATCTTGATTGTCTAAATGGATAACTGTGGAAAAGCTAGAGCTAATACATGCACTAAAGCTTTGTCCTTACGGAAAAGCGCATTTATTAGAACAAAACCACGCGGCTTCGGCTGCTTCTTGTTGACTCAGAATAACTTAGCTGACCGCATGGCCTTGTGCCGGCGGCGTGTCTTTCAAGCGTCCACTTTATCAACTTGACGGGAGCATAATCGACTCCCGTGGTGGTGACGGATAACGGAGGATCAGGGTTCGACTCCGGAGAAGGGGCCTGAGAAATGGCCACTACGTCTAAGGATGGCAGCAGGCGCGCAAATTACCCACTCTCGGCTCGAGGAGGTAGTGACGAGAAATAACGAGACTGTTCTCTTTGAGGCCGGTCATCGGAATGGGTACAATTTAAACCCTTTAACGAGTATCAAGCAGAGGGCAAGTCTGGTGCCAGCAGCCGCGGTAATTCCAGCTCTGCAAATACATAGAATTATTGCTGCGGTTAGAAAGCTCATAGTTGGATTCGTATCGATACCTTGGAACCCTTCGGGTGTCTCTAGGTGTTATCGATTTATCGTAATGTTCGGTTTTGAGTCCTTAACAGGATTCTTAACAGGCATTGCAAGTTTACTTTGAACAAATCAGAGTGCTTCAAACAGGCGTTTTCGCTTGAATGATCGTGCATGGAATAATAGAAAATGATTTCGGTTCAGTTTTATTGGTTTTACGGACTGAGATAATGGTTAACAGAGACAAACGGGGGCATTTGTATGGTCCCGTGAGAGGTGAATTCTTGGACCGTGGCCAGACAAACTACAGCGAAAGCATTTGCCAAGAATGTTTTTATTAATCAAGAACGAAAGTCAGAGGTTCGAAGGCGATCAGATACCGCCCTAGTTCTGACCGTAAACGATGCCAACTAGCGATCCGCCGATGGAAATTATATTGCCTTGGTGGGGAGCTTCCCGGAAACGAAAGTCTTCCGGTTCCGGGGGAAGTATGGTTGCAAAGCTGAAACTTAAAGGAATTGACGGAAGGGCACCACCAGGAGTGGAGCCTGCGGCTTAATTTGACTCAACACGGGGAAACTCACCCGGCCCGGACACTGTGAGGATTGACAGATTGATAGCTTTTTCATGATTCAGTGGATGGTGGTGCATGGCCGTTCTTAGTTCGTGGAGTGATTTGTCTGGTTTATTCCGATAACGAGCGAGACTCTAACCTACTAAATAGTTGGTACATACTCTTAGTGTATACAGCTTCTTAGAGGGATTTGCGGCGTTCAGCCGAAAGAAATTGAGCAATAACAGGTCTGTGATGCCCTTAGATGTCCGGGGCTGCACGCGCGCTACACTGGCAAAATCAACGTGCTTGTCCTACCCTGAAAGGGGCGGGTAAACCATTGAAAATTTGCCGTGATTGGGATCGGAAATTGCAATTATTTTCCGTGAACGAGGAATTCCAAGTAAGTGCGAGTCATCAGCTCGCGTTGATTACGTCCCTGCCCTTTGTACACACCGCCCGTCGCTGCCCGGGACTGAGCCATTTCGAGAAATTTGGGGACCGTTGATTTAATTTTTCTAAATTACTTTGATGGAAACCAATTTAATCGCAGTGGCTTGAACCGGGCAAAAGTCGTAACAAGGTAGCTGTAGGTGAACCTGCTGCTGGATCATTACTTTATGTGATGTTCAAATTTGAATTCGCAATGAAATGATCGTTGTGAAACGGCTGTCGCTGGTGTCTAAGTGTTGCTGATACGGTTGTGAACGTCCGTGGCTGTATATGTGGTGACATGTTAGGACTCTAATGAGTTTAAGACCTAATGAGCCTCTTAAGTGAGGCCGCCAGCAACCTTTTTTTTCTCTACATTTTAAAAAAAAAACTAAAATTCTACCCTTATCGGTGGATCACTAGGCTCGTGGATCGATGAAGAACGCAGCAAACTGCGATAATTATTGCGAACTGCAGAAGTATTGAGCACA
>JARQAB010000233.1:17500-20000 GCA_036172955.1 Meloidogyne arenaria
TCACCAGGCATTTTTGGTTTAGAGTCTGTGACGATCCGATTAAAAATTGCCTCAGGCAAAGTAGACCAAAGTGCAATTGACCAAGTGTCGTAGGGTTCAGGCAATAGGGTTCCCCCAGGCAATCAAATTTCACCAGGCATTTTTGGTTTAGAGTCTGTGACGATCCGATTAAAAATTGCCTCAGGCAAAGTAGACCAAAGTGCAATTGACCAAGTTAGCCCAACTCAAATTGGGCTAATCTAGAAACTCGTGGAGAGAAATAATAGGATTAAAAAATTTTTTGAAAAATTTAAAGTTTATTATTATAATAAGCTTTGTTTTTTGAAGAATAAAGTTTATTGTTATTTATTTTTTAAAACTTTTAAAGTTTATAAAATTAAACTTATAACAATAAACTTCTAACAATCCTTTATTGACTCTCGCTGCAAAATTAATTTGGCTTCTGGCAATTGTCAGGAATTTAGCCGATTATAACTTTTGTGAATTTATAATTATAATTAATTATTGACATTCTTTTGCAAAGGATATTTAGTATGTTATCAGCTGTCATTAATTTTTAATTTTCGACTTTTATTTCGGGATTTTGAATTCTAAAATTATCAATGTAATCATTATTAATGACAGCTTAATTACCAGCAGTCTCGGTAATTCAAGCTTTGCTAAATACCTAAATAAAAGATATCTGGTTGATCCTGCCTGAACTGATGTGTTTATTTCAAAGATTAAGCCATGCATGTATAAGTTTAATCGTTTATCGAGAAACCGCGAACGGCTCATTACAATGGCCATTATTTACTTGATCTTGATTGTCTAAATGGATAACTGTGGAAAAGCTAGAGCTAATACATGCACTAAAGCTTTGTCCTTACGGAAAAGCGCATTTATTAGAACAAAACCACGCGGCTTCGGCTGCTTCTTGTTGACTCAGAATAACTTAGCTGACCGCATGGCCTTGTGCCGGCGGCGTGTCTTTCAAGCGTCCACTTTATCAACTTGACGGGAGCATAATCGACTCCCGTGGTGGTGACGGATAACGGAGGATCAGGGTTCGACTCCGGAGAAGGGGCCTGAGAAATGGCCACTACGTCTAAGGATGGCAGCAGGCGCGCAAATTACCCACTCTCGGCTCCAGGAGGTAGTGACGAGAAATAACGAGACTGTTCTCTTTGAGGCCGGTCATCGGAATGGGTACAATTTAAACCCTTTAACGAGTATCAAGCAGAGGGCAAGTCTGGTGCCAGCAGCCGCGGTAATTCCAGCTCTGCAAATACATAGAATTATTGCTGCGGTTAGAAAGCTCATAGTTGGATTCGTATCGATACCTTGGAACCCTTCGGGTGTCTCTAGGTGTTATCGATTTATCGTAATGTTCGGTTTTGAGTCCTTAACAGGATTCTTAACAGGCATTGCAAGTTTACTTTGAACAAATCAGAGTGCTTCAAACAGGCGTTTTCGCTTGAATGATCGTGCATGGAATAATAGAAAATGATTTCGGTTCAGTTTTATTGGTTTTACGGACTGAGATAATGGTTAACAGAGACAAACGGGGGCATTTGTATGGTCCCGTGAGAGGTGAAATTCTTGGACCGTGGCCAGACAAACTACAGCGAAAGCATTTGCCAAGAATGTTTTTATTAATCAAGAACGAAAGTCAGAGGTTCGAAGGCGATCAGATACCGCCCTAGTTCTGACCGTAAACGATGCCAACTAGCGATCCGCCGATGGAAATTATATTGCCTTGGTGGGGAGCTTCCGGAAACGAAAGTCTTCCGGTTCCGGGGGAAGTATGGTTGCAAAGCTGAAACTTAAAGGAATTGACGGAAGGGCACCACCAGGAGTGGAGCCTGCGGCTTAATTTGACTCAACACGGGGAAACTCACCCGGCCCGGACACTGTGAGGATTGACAGATTGATAGCTTTTTCATGATTCAGTGGATGGTGGTGCATGGCCGTTCTTAGTTCGTGGAGTGATTTGTCTGGTTTATTCCGATAACGAGCGAGACTCTAACCTACTAAATAGTTGGTACATACTCTTAGTGTATACAGCTTCTTAGAGGGATTTGCGGCGTTCAGCCGAAAGAAATTGAGCAATAACAGGTCTGTGATGCCCTTAGATGTCCGGGGCTGCACGCGCGCTACACTGGCAAAATCAACGTGCTTGTCCTACCCTGAAAGGGGCGGGTAAACCATTGAAAATTTGCCGTGATTGGGATCGGAAATTGCAATTATTTTCCGTGAACGAGGAATTCCAAGTAAGTGCGAGTCATCAGCTCGCGTTGATTACGTCCCTGCCCTTTGTACACACCGCCCGTCGCTGCCCGGGACTGAGCCATTTCGAGAATTTGGGGACCGTTGATTTAATTTTTCTAAATTACTTTGATGGAAACCAATTTAATCGCAGTGGCTTGAACCGGGCAAAAGTCGTAACAAGGTAGCTGTAGGTGAACCTGCTGCTGGATCATTACTTTATGTGATGTTCAAATTTGAATTCGCAATGAAA
>JARQAB010000233.1:27500-30000 GCA_036172955.1 Meloidogyne arenaria
GCTGCAAAATTAATTTGGCTTCTGGCAATTGTCAGGAATTTAGCCGATTATAACTTTTGTGAATTTATAATTATAATTAATTATTGACATTCTTTTGCAAAGGATATTTAGTATGTTATCAGCTGTCATTAATTTTTAATTTTCGACTTTTATTTCGGGATTTTGAATTCTAAAATTATCAATGTAATCATTATTAATGACAGCTTAATTACCAGCAGTCTCGGTAATTCAAGCTTTGCTAAATACCTAAATAAAAGATATCTGGTTGATCCTGCCTGAACTGATGTGTTTATTTCAAAGATTAAGCCATGCATGTATAAGTTTAATCGTTTATCGAGAAACCGCGAACGGCTCATTACAATGGCCATTATTTACTTGATCTTGATTGTCTAAATGGATAACTGTGGAAAAGCTAGAGCTAATACATGCACTAAAGCTTTGTCCTTACGGAAAAGCGCATTTATTAGAACAAAACCACGCGGCTTCGGCTGCTTCTTGTTGACTCAGAATAACTTAGCTGACCGCATGGCCTTGTGCCGGCGGCGTGTCTTTCAAGCGTCCACTTTATCAACTTGACGGGAGCATAATCGACTCCCGTGGTGGTGACGGATAACGGAGGATCAGGGTTCGACTCCGGAGAAGGGGCCTGAGAAATGGCCACTACGTCTAAGGATGGCAGCAGGCGCGCAAATTACCCACTCTCGGCTCCAGGAGGTAGTGACGAGAAATAACGAGACTGTTCTCTTTGAGGCCGGTCATCGGAATGGGTACAATTTAAACCCTTTAACGAGTATCAAGCAGAGGGCAAGTCTGGTGCCAGCAGCCGCGGTAATTCCAGCTCTGCAAATACATAGAATTATTGCTGCGGTTAGAAAGCTCATAGTTGGATTCGTATCGATACCTTGGAACCCTTCGGGTGTCTCTAGGTGTTATCGATTTATCGTAATGTTCGGTTTTGAGTCCTTAACAGGATTCTTAACAGGCATTGCAAGTTTACTTTGAACAAATCAGAGTGCTTCAAACAGGCGTTTTCGCTTGAATGATCGTGCATGGAATAATAGAAAATGATTTCGGTTCAGTTTTATTGGTTTTACGGACTGAGATAATGGTTAACAGAGACAAACGGGGGCATTTGTATGGTCCCGTGAGAGGTGAAATTCTTGGACCGTGGCCAGACAAACTACAGCGAAAGCATTTGCCAAGAATGTTTTTATTAATCAAGAACGAAAGTCAGAGGTTCGAAGGCGATCAGATACCGCCCTAGTTCTGACCGTAAACGATGCCAACTAGCGATCCGCCGATGGAAATTATATTGCCTTGGTGGGGAGCTTCCCGGAAACGAAAGTCTTCCGGTTCCGGGGGAAGTATGGTTGCAAAGCTGAAACTTAAAGGAATTGACGGAAGGGCACCACCAGGAGTGGAGCCTGCGGCTTAATTTGACTCAACACGGGGAAACTCACCCGGCCCGGACACTGTGAGGATTGACAGATTGATAGCTTTTTCATGATTCAGTGGATGGTGGTGCATGGCCGTTCTTAGTTCGTGGAGTGATTTGTCTGGTTTATTCCGATAACGAGCGAGACTCTAACCTACTAAATAGTTGGTACATACTCTTAGTGTATACAGCTTCTTAGAGGGATTTGCGGCGTTCAGCCGAAAGAAATTGAGCAATAACAGGTCTGTGATGCCCTTAGATGTCCGGGGCTGCACGCGCGCTACACTGGCAAAATCAACGTGCTTGTCCTACCCTGAAAGGGGCGGGTAAACCATTGAAAATTTGCCGTGATTGGGATCGGAAATTGCAATTATTTTCCGTGAACGAGGAATTCCAAGTAAGTGCGAGTCATCAGCTCGCGTTGATTACGTCCCTGCCCTTTGTACACACCGCCCGTCGCTGCCCGGGACTGAGCCATTTCGAGAAATTTGGGGACCGTTGATTTAATTTTTCTAAATTACTTTGATGGAAACCAATTTAATCGCAGTGGCTTGAACCGGGCAAAAGTCGTAACAAGGTAGCTGTAGGTGAACCTGCTGCTGGATCATTACTTTATGTGATGTTCAAATTTGAATTCGCAATGAAATGATCGTTGTGAAACGGCTGTCGCTGGTGTCTAAGTGTTGCTGATACGGTTGTGAACGTCCGTGGCTGTATATGTGGTGACATGTTAGGACTCTAATGAGTTTAAGACCTAATGAGCCTCTTAAGTGAGGCCGCCAGCAACCTTTTTTTCTCTACATTTTAAAAAAAAACTAAAATTCTACCCTTATCGGTGGATCACTAGGCTCGTGGATCGATGAAGAACGCAGCAAACTGCGATAATTATTGCGAACTGCAGAAGTATTGAGCACAAAAGTTTTGAACGCAAATGGCCGCATTGAGGTCAAACTCTTTGCAACGTCTGGTTCAGGGTCATTTTCTCTTATAGCGGAAGCTTTAATTTCTATAATGATGTTGTTGCTTTATATTTTAAAAGGATTTTTGTTTATTCATGTATTAAAT
>JARQAB010000233.1:35000-47722 GCA_036172955.1 Meloidogyne arenaria
ATTACGACACTCCCGATTCCCAGGACGTCTCCGTTCCAAGTACTAAGGAAGCCCAGCGTTGCTTAACTTGCCAGATCGGACGGGATGGCGTGCTTTCAACGCGGTATGGTCGTAATCAATGGGTTGTCAATTTCTTAATATTTAAAACAAATTTCGCTGAGGCAAAGTGGGCGTGGCTTTTCGATGTTCGCTGTTCGCGGGAATGGTTTAAAGGAAAACTCAAATGGGCTAATCTAGAAACTCGTGGAGAGAAATAATAGGATTAAAAAATTTTTTGAAAATTTAAAGTTTATTATTATAATAAGCTTTGTTTTTTGAAGAATAAAGTTTATTGTATTTATTTTTTAAAACTTTTAAAGTTTATAAAATTAAACTTATAACAATAAACTTCTAACAATCCTTTATTGACTCTCGCAGCAAAATTAATTTGGCTTCTTGCAATTGTCAGGAATTTAGCCGATTATAAATTTTATTAATTTATAATTATAATTAATTATTGAAATTCTTTTGCAAAGGATATTTAGTATGTTATCAGCTGTCATTAATTTTTAATTTTCGACTTTTATTTCGGGATTTTGAATTCTAAAATTATCAATGTAATCATTATTAATGACAGCTAATTACCAGCAGTCTCGGTAATTCAAGCTTTGCTAAATACCTAAATAAAAGATATCTGGTTGATCCTGCCTGAACTGATGTGTTTATTTCAAAGATTAAGCCATGCATGTATAAGTTTAATCGTTTATCGAGAAACCGCGAACGGCTCATTAGACTGGCCATTATTTACTTGATCTTGATTGTCTAAATGGATAACTGTGGAAAAGCTAGAGCTAATACATGCCCTCAAGCTTGGTCCTTACGGAAAAAAGCGCATTATTAGAACAAAACCACGCGGCTTCGGCTGCTTCTTGTTGACTCAGAATAACTTAGCTGACCGCATGGCCTTGTGCCGGCGGCGTGTCTTTCAAGCGTCCACTTTATCAACTTGACGGGAGCATAATCGACTCCCGTGGTGGTGACGGATAACGGAGGATCAGGGTTCGACTCCGGAAGAAGGGGCCTGAGAAATGGCCACTACGTCTAAGGATGGCAGCAGGCGCGCAAATTACCCACTCTCGGCTCCAGGAGGTAGTGACGAGAAATAACGAGACTGTTCTCTTTGAGGCCGGTCATCGGAATGGTACAATTTAAAACCCTTTAACGAGTATCAAGCAGAGGGCAAGTCTGGTGCCAGCAGCCGCGGTAATTCCAGCTCTGCAAATACATAGAATTATTGCTGCGGTTAGAAAGCTCATAGTTGGATTCGTATCGATACCTTGGAACCCTTCGGGTGTCTCTAGGTGTTATCGATTTATCGTAATGTTCGGTTTGAGTCCTTAACAGGATTCTTAACAGGCATTGCAAGTTTTACTTTGATCAAATCAGAGTGCTTCAAACAGGCGTTTTCGCTTGAATGATCGTGCATGGAATCATAGAAAATGATTTCGGTTCAGTGTTATTGGTTTTACGGACTGAGATAATGGTGTACAGAGACAAACGGGGGCATTTGTATGGTCCCGTGAGAGGTGAAATTCTTGGACCGTGGCCAGACAAACTACAGCGAAAGCATTTGCAAGAATGTTTTATTAATCAAGAACGAAAGTCAGAGGTTCGAAGGCGATCAGATACCGCCCTAGTTCTGACCGTAAACGATGCCAACTAGCGATCCGCCGATGGAAATTATATTGCCTTGGTGGGGAGCTTCCCGGAAACGAAAGTCTTCCGGTTCCGGGGGAAGTATGGTTGCAAAGCTGAAACTTAAAGGAATTGACGGAAGGGCACCACCAGGAGTGGAGCCTGCGGCTTAATTTGACTCAACACGGGGAAACTCACCCGGCCCGGACACTGTGAGGATTGACAGATTGATAGCTTTTTCATGATTCAGTGGATGGTGGTGCATGGCCGTTCTTAGTTCGTGGAGTGATTTGTCTGGTTTATTCCGATAACGAGCGAGACTCTAACCTACTAAATAGTTGGTACATACTCTTAGTGTATACAGCTTCTTAGAGGGATTTGCGGCGTTCAGCGAAAGAAATTGAGCAATAACAGGTCTGTGATGCCCTTAGATGTCGGGGCTGCACGCGCGCTACACTGGCAAAATCAACGTGCTTGTCCTACCCTGAAAGGGGCGGGTAAACCATTGAAAATTTGCCGTGATTGGGATCGGAAATTGCAATTATTTTCCGTGAACGAGGAATTCCAAGTAAGTGCGAGTCATCAGCTCGCGTTGATTACGTCCCTGCCCTTTGTACACACCGCCCGTCGCTGCCCGGGACTGAGCCATTTCGAGAAATTGGGGGGACCGTTGATTTAATTTTTCTAAAATTACTTTGATGGAAACCAATTTAATCGCAGTGGCTTGAACAGGTCAAAAGTCGTAACAAGGTAGCTGTAGGTGAACCTGCTGATGGATAATTACTTTATGTGATGTTCAAATTTGAATTCGCAATGAAATGATCGTTGTGAAACGGCTGTCGCTGGTGTCTAAGTGTTGCTGATACGGTGTGAACGTCCGTGGCTGTATATGTGGTGACATGTTAGGACTCTAATGAGTTTAAGACCTAATGAGCCTCTTAAGTGAGGCCGCCAGCAACCTTTTTTTTCTCTACATTTTAAAAAAAAAACTAAAATTCTACCCTTATCGGTGGATCACTAGGCTCGTGGATCGATGAAGAACGCAGCAAACTGCGATAATTATTGCGAACTGCAGAAGTATTGAGCACAAAAGTTTTGAACGCAAATGGCCGCATTGAGGTCAAACTCTTTGCAACGTCTGGTTCAGGGTCATTTTCTCTTATAGCGGAAGCTTTAATTTCTATAATGATGTTGTTGCTTTATATTTTAAAAGGATTTTTGTTTATTCATGTATTAAATCTAACTGTGAAAATCAAACAATTTTGACCTGAACTCAGTCGAGAGCACCCGCTGAACTTAAGCATATCAGTAAGCGGAGGAAAAGAAACTAAATAGGATTCCCCCAGTAACGGCGAGTGAAAAGGGAAAAGTCCATCGCTAAATCGTTTTGCCTCAGGCATATGAGGTGTAGCGTATAAGTCGTAAACTTTGATCTTGTGTCTCAAAACTGTCCCCTTGATAGAGGTTCCACAGAAGGTGCAAGTCCTGTACGTTGAGATAATTGATCGATATTTGCGTGCTTTAGAGTCGGGTTGTTTGGGATCGCAGCCCAAAGTCGGTGGTAAACTTCATCTAAGACTTAATATTGCCACGAGACCGATAGCAAACAAGTACTGTGAAGGAAAGTTGCAAAGCACTTGAAGAGAGAGTTTAAAGAGGACGTGAAACCGGTAAGGTGGAAACGGATAGAGTCGGCGTATCATTCAATTATTCAGTTACATTATTTTTATGTTGTGACCTCTGAGTCCAGATTGGGACAGAGGGAATCAGCATAATTTTTTGTGGTTGCATTTACTTGATTGGTGCTTGGGGATGTTTGAGGCAGATTGTTTCCGTCGTTTTGAGGCCAGCTTGCTGGTACCCAAACGGTGTTAGCATTTTTTGTCTTGGGCATTTGAGTATGGCTCACGTGTATTTATTGGACAGATCTGAGTGTAAGTTACGGTCGCATGCGACACGTGCTTTTCAATTAGTTCGGTCCAGTTAATGCTCTCGTACTCGTTCCCCATGTAAAAGCCGGTCATCTATCCGACCGTCTTGAAACACGGACCAAGGAGTTTATCGTGTGCGCAAGTTTTTGGGTGTTAAAAACTTAAAAGCGAAATGAAAGAAATGACTCTTTAGAGTCTGATGTGCGATCTTGTAAAAAAGTGTAGCATGGCCCCATTCTAACTGTTTACAGTAGGGTGGCGGAAGAGCGTACGCGGTGAGACCCCAAAGATGGTGAACTAATCCTGAGCAGGACGAAGCCAGAGGAAACTCTGGTGGAAGTCCGAAGCGGTTCTGACGTGGCAAATCGATCGTCTGACTTGGGTATAGGGGCGAAAGACTAATCGAACCATCTAGTAGCTGGTTCCCTCTGAAGTTTCCCCCAGGATAGCTGGAGCTCAAGAGTAGTTATACTCGGTTAAAGCGAATGATTAGAGGACTTGGGAACGAAATGTTCTTAACCTATTCTCAAACTCTAAATGGTTATGATGTCAAAGTTGCTTGATTTTGAACTTTGGCGTTGAATACGAAAAAAGCTCCAAGTGGGCCATTTTTGGTAAGCAGAACTGGCGATGTGGGATGAACCAAACGCGGAGTTGCGGTGCCAAAGTATCCGCTCATTAGACCCCCATAAACAAGGTGTTGGTTGATACAGACAGCAGGACGGTGGCCATGGAAGTCGGAATCCTGCTAAGGACGGTTGTGTAACAACTCACCTGCCGAATCAACTAGCCCTGACAAATGGATGGCGCTGGAGTTCGGGTCACCTATACTCTGCCGTCATAAGCTTGTATTTGTTAAAAAGCACATCTGCAAGGACGTGTAAGAGGGTCGTCAGTGGTTGCGTTGAAGGCTTTGGGTGTGCACCTCCAGCGTGGAGCTTCCACTAGTGCAGATCTTGGTGGTAGTAGCAAATATTCAAGTGAGATCCTTGAACGACTGAAGTGGAGAAGGGTTCCACGTGAACAAGCAGTTTGGAATGTGGGTCAGTCGATCCTAAGGCACCGGCTAAAGCCGTCTAGACACTGCGGGGGAGATAGAGATACTTAACGGTAACTTGTCTAACCCCCTGGTTGCCGGGGGGGGGGAAAGGGACGTGCAGTGGGTTTAAAATATTCCCCACACCAGGCATGGGAGATTGTGAATCCGCGGGATTACTTGTTTTTTTTTGCCGCGGTGACGCAAAACGAACTCGCAGACCTCGTGTGGAGTCCGGCCAGAGTTCTCTTTTCGTTTAGAGGATCATGTTCCCTGGAAGTGGCTCAGCCTGAGATAGGGATACTGGTCTTGTAAAGCGCAGCGGTTCTGTTTGTGTCCCGTCGTTTGTGCTCCACATGAGCCGTGAAAAATGCGAGGGAGCAATTTAAAATCTCCCTGCCTGATCGTACCCATATCCGCAGCAGGTCTCCAAGGTGAACAGCCTCTAGTCGATAGAATACTGTAGGTAAGGGAAGTCGGCAATTAGATTCGTAACTTCGGGAAAAGAATTGGCTCTAAAGGTTGGGTCAGTCGGGCTGTTGTGTGAAACTGGTGGACTTTGCTCGTGGCTGCTTGAGCTTCCTACGGGCGGCGCTTGTGGACTAGTAGTGAGGACTGCTTGTGGAGTGCTTCAGCTGCGTGCTCTTTCGCAAGATTAGTACTTCGATTGGCGCTGAACAATGTGGCCATTTTAGAACTGGCACGAACTCCGGGAATCCGACTGTCTAATTAAAACAGAGGAGACGGATGGTCCTTGCAGGACGTTGACCGTGTCTGATTTCTGCCCAGTGCTCTGAATGTTAAGCCAAGGAAACTTGATTAAGCGCGGGTAAACGGCGGGAGTAACTATGACTCTCTTAAGGTAGCCAAATGCCTCGTCGGCTAACTAAACTATCCGACGCGCACGAATGGATTCAACGAGATTCCCACTGTCCCTATCTACTATCTAGCGAAACCACAGCCAAGGGAACGGGCTTGGCAAATTTAGCGGGGAAAGAAGCCCTGTTGAGCTTGACTCTAGTCTGACTTTGTGAAGAATCATGAGAGGTGTAGCATAAGTGGGAGTCGCAAGACAACAGTGAAATACCACTACTTTCATCGATTCCTTACTTAATCGGTAAAACGGGAGTTGTGTCTAAGTACCTTCATTTTTGTTTTAAGACTAGCCAACCGGTGGTTGGTTGACCTCGCGCCGATGACATTGTCAGGCGGAGGGGAGGGAGTTTGACTGGGGCGGTACATCTGTCAAATTGTAACGCAGGTGTCCTAAGGCGAGCTCAGAGAGGACGGAAACCTCTCGTTGAGCAAAAAGGCAAATGCTTCTTGATCTTGATTTTCAGTACGAATACAGACCGCGAAAGCGTGGCGTGTTTTTTATCGATCCTTTGAGTTTGTAAAGTTTACAGCAAGAGGTGTCAGAAAAGTTACCACAGGGATAACTGGCTTGTGGCGGCCAAGCGTCCATAGCGACGTCGCTTTTTTTCTCTGATCCTTCGATGTCGGCTCTTCCTATCATTGCGAAGCAGAATTCGCCAAGCGTTGGATTGTTCACCCACCAATAGGGAACGTGAGCTGGGTTTAGACCGTCGTGAGACAGGTAGTTTTTACCCTACTAAATACTTGTTGCTATGATGGTAATCCTGCTTAGTACGAGAGGAACCGCAGGTTCAGACATTGGTTCATGTGCTTGGTCGATAGGCCAATGGCGCGAAGCTACCATCTGAGGGATTATGACTGAACGCCTCTAAGTCAGAATCCCGCCCAGTCATGATAGCAATATATATCGCTCTCCGGTGTCGGAAGGCAAAATGTATGCCATTTTTTTGTGGTAGTACAAGCCCCAGTATCTGGCATTTTCTTTCTACTATAATTGGTAGTTGGTTGCTAAAAGCTTAGCACTCCTCGTGCATGTGTAACGTCGGGGCGCAAAATCACTTGTATACGACTTGAATACTGGTCAGGGGGTTGTAATCAGTAGAGCAGCTCTTCGCTGCGATCTGTTGAGACTTAGCCCTTGATCGGATGATTTGTCTTTTTATATACTATAGACCCTGTTTTTATCCAAGTGTCGTAGGCCAGGCATCAAATTTCACAGGCATTTTGGTTTAGAGTCTGTGACGATCCGATTAAAATTGCCTCAGGCAAAGTAGACCAAAGTGCAATTGACCAAGTGTCGTAGGGTTCAGGCAATAGGGTTCCCCCAGGCAATCAAATTTCACCAGGCATTTTTGGTTTAGAGTCTGTGACGATCCGATTAAAAATTGCCTCAGGCAAAGTAGACCAAAGTGCAATTGACCAAGTGTCGTAGGGTTCAGGCAATAGGTTTCCCCCAGGCAATCAAATTTCACCAGGCATTTTGGTTTAGAGTCTGTGACGATCCGATTAAAATTGCCTCAGGCAAAGTAGACCAAAGTGCAATTGACCAAGTGTCGTAGGGTTCAGGCAATGGGGTTCCCCAGGCAATCAAATTTCACCAGGCATTTTTGGTTTAGAGTCTGTGACGATCCGATTAAAATTGCCTCAGGCAAAGTAGACCAAAGTGCAATTGACCAAGTGTCGTAGGGTTCAGGCAATAGGGTTCCCCCAGGCAATCAAATTTCACCAGGCATTTTTGGTTTAGAGTCTGTGACGATCCGATTAAAAATTGCCTCAGTACATCTAGACCAAAGTGCAATTGACCAAGTGTCGTAGGGTTCAGGCAATAGGGTTCCCCCAGGCAATCAAATTTCACCAGGCATTTTTGGTTTAGAGTCTGTGACGATCAGGTGGCCGATTAAAAATGCATTGTTTTATTTTTGCCTCAGGCAAAGTAGACCAAAGTGCAATTGACCAAGTGTCGTAGGGTTCAGGCAATAGGGTTCCCCCAGGCAATCAAATTTCACCAGGCATTTTTGGTTTAGAGTCTGTGACGATCCGATTAAAAATTGCCTCAGGCAAAGTAGACCAAAGTGCAATTGACCAAGTGTCGTAGGTTTCTGGCAATAGTGTTCCCCCAGGCAATCAAATTTCACAGGCATTTTGGTTTAGAGTCTGTGACGATCCGATTAAAAATTGCCTCAGGCAAAGTAGACCAAAGTGCAATTGACCAAGTGTCGTAGGGTTCAGGCACAACGGTTCCCCACGCCACTCAAATATCACCACGCATTTTTGGTTTAGAGTCTGTGACGATCCGATTAAAAATTGCCTCAGGCAAAGTAGAGCAAAGTGCAATTGACCAAGTTCGTAGGGTTCAGGCAATAGGGTTCCACCAGGCAATCAAGCTGTCATTAATTTTTAATTGTTCGACTTTTATTCGGGATTTTGAATTCTAAAATTATCAATGAAATCATTATTAATGACAGCTGGTAATTACCAGCAGTCTCGGTAATTCACAAGCTTTGCTAAATACCTAAATAATAAGATATCTGGTTTGATCCTGACCTGAACTGCTGTGTTTATTTCAAAGATTAAGCCATGCATGTATAAGTTTACTCGTTTATCGAGGAAACCGCGAACGGCTCATTACAATGGCCATTATTTACTTGATCTTGATTGTCTAAAATGGATAACTGTTGGATAAAGCTAGAGGCTAATACCTGCAACTAAAGCTTTGTCGCTTACGGAAAAGCGCATGTTTTAGAACCAAAACCACGCGGCTTCGGATCCTTGCTTCTTGTTGACTCAAGAATAACTTTAGCTGACCGCAATGGCCTTGTGCCGGCGGCGCGGCGTGTCTTGTCAAGCGTCCACTTTATCAACTTGGACGGGAGCATCATCGACTCCCGTGGTGGTGATCGGATAACGGAGGGATCAGGGTTTCGACTCCGGAGAAGGGGCCTGAGAAATGGCCACTACGGTCTAAGGGATGGCAGCAGGGCGCGGCAAATTCCCCACTCTTCGGCTCCAGGAGGTAGTGGACGAGAAGAAATAACGAGACTGTTCTCTTTGCAGGATCGGTCATCGGAATGGCGTACAAATTACACCCTTTAACGAGTTATCAAGCAGAGGGCAACGTCTGGTGCCAGCCAGGCCGCGGTAATTCCAGCTCTGCAAAATACATAGAATTATTGCTGCGGTTTTAGGAAAGCTCATTATTGGGATTCGTATCGATACTTGGAAACCCTTCGGGTGTCTCTAGGTGTTATCGATTTATCGTAATGTTCGGTTTTGAGTCCTTAACAGGATTCTTAACAGGCATTGCAAAGGTTTACCTTTGCAACAAATCAGAGTGCTTCAAAACAGGCGTTTCGCTTGAATGATCGTGCCATGGAAATAATAGAAAATGATTTCGGTTCAGTTTATTGGTTTTACGGACTGAGGATAATGGTTAACAGAGACAAACGGGGTCGGCATTTGTTTTATGGTCCGTGCGGATGGTGAAATTCTTGGACCGTGGCCACAGACAAACTACAGCGAAAGCATTGCCAACGAATGTTTTTAGTTAATCCAAGAACGAAAGTCAGAGGTTCGAAGCGCGATCAGATACCGCCCTAGTTCCTGACCGTAAACGATGACCAACTAGGCGATCCGCCGATGGAAATTATATTGCCTTGGTGGGGAGCTTACGGAAACGAAAGTTCCTTCCGGTTCCGGGGAAGAAGTATGGTTGCAAAGCTGAAACTTAACAGGAATTGACGGAAGGGCACCACCAGGGAGTGGAGCCTGCGGGCTTAATTTGACTCAACACGGGGAAAACTCTACCCGGCCCTGGGACACCTTTTCTGTGAGGATTGACAGAATTGATAGCTTTTTCATGATTCAGTGGATGGTGGTGCATGGCCGTCTTGTTCGTGGAGTTGAATGTGCTTTGTCTGGTTTATTCCGATAACAGAGCGAGACTCCTAACCCTACTAAATAGTTGGTACATACTCTTAGTGTATACAGTTCTTCTTTCTGTAGAGGATTTGCGGCGTTCAGCCGAAAGAAATTGAGCAATAACAGGTCTGTGATGCCCTTAGATGTCCGGGGCTGCACGCGCGTACACTGGGCAAAATCAACGTGCTGTTCCTATCCCTGAAAGGGGCGGGGTAAACCATTGAAACTTTGCCGTGATTGGGATCGGAAATTGCAATGCTTTTTCCGTGAACGTTAGGAATTCCAAGTAAGTGCGAGTACATCAGCTCGCGTGATTACGTCCCTGCCCTTTGTACACACCGCCCGTCGCTGCCCGGACTGAGCCATTTTCGAGAAAACCTTGGGGACCGTTGATAAGGTTTTCTTAAATTTACTCTTGATGGAAACCAATTAATCGCAGTGCTTTGAACCGGGGCCAAAAGTTCGTAACAAGGTTTAGCTGTAGGTGAACCTGCTGCTGGATCATTATTTATGGTGATGTTGCAAATTGAATTCGCATTGAAATGATCGTTGTGAACGGGTGGCGCTGGTGTTACTAAGTGTTGCTGATACGGTTGTGAACGTCCGTGGCTGTATATGTGGTGGACATGGTTTAGCGACTCTAATGAGTTTAAGACCTAAGGAGCCTCTTAAGGTGATGGCCGCATTAGCAACCTTTTTTTTCGCGATACTTTTAAAAAATATAAAAACTAAACATCTAACCCTTATCGGTGGATCACTAGGGCTCGTGGATCGTATTGAAGGAGAACGCAGCAAACTGCGATAATTATTGCGAACTGCAGGAAGTATTGAGCACAAAAGTTTGGACGCAAATGGCCCCGCATTGCAGGTCAAACTCTTTGCAACCACGTCTGGTTCAGGGTCATTTTCTCTTTATGAGCGGAAGCTTTTAATTTCTATAATGATGTTGTTGCTTTAATATTTAAAAGGATTTTTTTTGTTATTCATAGTACAAATCTAAACTGTGAAAATCATAACAATTTTGACCTGAACTCAGTCGATGAGCACCCCGTGAACTTAAGGCATATCAGTAAGCGGAGGAACAAGAAATAAATAGGTTGCCCCCAGTAACGGCGAGTGAAAAGCGGAAAAGTACATCGCTAAATCGTTTTTTTTGCCTCAAGGCATTATGAGGTTGGTGTAGAGTATAAGTCGTAAACTTTGCTCTTTGTCTTCAAACCAAGGTCCCCTTGATAGATGGTTCCCCCAAACAATGGGAAGGTGCAAAGTCCTGTACGTTGAGATAATTGATCGAATATTTGGCGTTGTTTAGAGTCGGGTGTTTGGGAGATCGCAAGCCCACAAAGTCGGTGGTAAACTTCATCTTAAGACCTTAATATTGCCACGAGACCGATAGCAAACAATGTTACTGTGAAGGAAAGTTGCCAAAGCACTTTGAAGAGAGAGTTAAAGAGGACGTGAACCCGCGTAAGGTGGAAACGGATAGAGTCGGCCCAGTATCATTCAATTATTCAGTTACATTATTTTTATGTTTGTGACCTCTGAGTCCAGATTGGGACAGGAGGAATCAGAATACTTTTTTGTGGGCTGCATTTACTTGATTGGGTGCTTGGGGATGATTTGAGGGCAGATTGTTTCCGTCGTTTTGAGGCCAGCTTGCTGGTACCCAAACGGTGTGTTAGCATTTTTTGTCTGGGGCATTGGCGTATGGCTTCACGTTGTAGTTTAGTGGACAGATCTGAGTGTAAGTTACGGTCGCATTGCGACACGTGCTTTTCAATTATAGTTCGTCCAGTTAATGCTTCTCGTACTCGTTTTCCCCATGTAAAAGCCGGTCATCTATCCGACCCGTCTTGAAACACGGACCAAAGGGTTATCGTCGTGCGCAAGTTTTTGGGTGTTAAAAAACTCTTAAAATGCGAAATGAAAGTAAATGACTCTTTGGAGTATGATTGCGATCTTGTAAAAAAGTGTAGCAATGGCCCCCATTCTAACTGTTTTACAGTAGGGGGCGGAAGAAGCGTTACGCGGTGAGACCCGAAAGATGGGAACTATTCCTGAGCAGGACGAACAAGAGGAAAACTTGGTGGAATTCCGAAGCGGGTCTGACGTGCAAATTCGTCGTCTGACTGGGTTTATAGGGGCGACAAAAGACTAATCGAACCATCTAGTCTCTGGTTCCCTCTGGAAGTTTCCCCAGGATAGTGGAGAGAAGATAGTTATACTCGGTAAGCGAATGATTAGAGGATTGGGAACGAAATGTTCTTAACATTTCTCAAATCTAAAGGGTATGATGTCAAGTTGCTTGATTTTGAAAACTTTGGCGTTGAAATAGAGCTCCAAGTGGGGCCATTTTTGGGTAAGGCAGAAACTGGCATGTGGGTATGAACCAAACACGCGGAGTTGCGGTGCCAAAGGATTCCGCTCATAGGACCCCATAAAAGGTGTTGGTTGATACAGGACAGCAGGACGGTGGCCAGGAAGTCGGAATCGTAAGGAGTGTGTAACCAACTCACCTGCCGAAAATCAACTAGCCCTTGAAATGGATGGCGCATGGAGCGGGTACCCTATACTCTGCCTATAACTTGTATTTTGTTAAAAGTCTTGCAATGACGTGTAAGAGGGTCGTAGTGGTTGCTGTTGAAGGCTTTGGTGTGCACACAGTGGAGCTTCACTAGTGCAGATCTTGGTGGTAGTAACTAGCAAATATTCAAGTGAGATCCTTGAAGACTGAAGTGGAGAAGGTTCCACGGAACAGCAGTTGAATTGGGGGTCAGTCGATTCCGAGGCACCGGCTAAAAGCGTCCAGACACTCGGGGAATGAGCTACTTACGGTAATTGTCTACATGGTTGCCGAAAGGGAAGTGGGTTGTAATATCCCACACAAGGCATGGGAGATGTGATCCGCGAGGATTACTTTGCGCGTTGCGCAACCGAAACTCGCAGAACTCGGTGGAGTCGGGCCAGAGTTCTCTTTCGGTTTAGAGATCAGGCCCTGGAAGTGGCTCAGCCTGAGATAGGGATACTGGTCTTGTAAAGCGCAGCGGTTCCTGTTGTTGTCCGTGTGTCCACATGAGCCGTGAAAATGCGAGCGGAGGGCATTTAAAATCTCCTGCTGAATCGTACCCATATCAGCAGCAGGTCCAAAGGTGAACAGCCTCTAGTCGATAGAATAATGTAGGTAAGGGAAGTCTGCAAATTAGATTCGTAACTCGGGGGGAAAAGAATTGGCTCTAAAGGTGGTCTAGTCGGGCTGTTGTGTTAAATGGCGTGGACCTGTGATCTGG
>JARQAB010000234.1:0-47451 GCA_036172955.1 Meloidogyne arenaria
ATTTTTAATTTTTTATCCAATTTTATTAAAATGAGGTGGACATAATAGAAAAGAAAACTACTTTTATAAAGGGAAAAATTAGGGCGGGAAAGAGGAAAACCAACACATCCGGCTGGATTTTAATTGTAGATAATATTTTTAATTGTGGATACACAAGCAAAAGGAGAAGTTATAATCGGGGTAACTGGCAGAAAAGGCGAAATTTTTGCCAAGAACGTTGTAATTTAAGTTGACCAACTGTTGAATCTTTAGATTGTTTTTAAATAAAACCTTTTCTTTCCACGAGAGAATAACAAAACAATTAATTCTCTTTAATGGCTTTGTTATTCAATAAAAGTACATTTATTTGGACTTCGTACTTTTTTGTATTTTAATGGATTTTTATTAATTAATATATATTTTTATATATGTAATATTTCATCATTAATTAAATTTCCAAATCCTTTTCCTGTTTATAATACTCACTTTAATTATTTTAATTCCAAAATTCTCAAAATTTTTAGTTATTTACCATTCCATTTAATTTTAAATTTTCTATTTTTTACTCTTTATTTTTAATCGATATTAATATTTAAATTAATATTTTTCAAAATTTATCATTAATTAAATTAACAAATCCATTTCCTTCAATTACTCTTTAATAATTTTTAAATAGGGAATCCCTTCAGTATATTGATCGGGTACAATTCGTCTTGGTAAATTAAATACACTAGTATGTGCTGTATCAGAAACCGTTTGATTTGTTTTGGTATCTTTTATCACCAACGAGAAAATCATTTTAAATATAGTCAGTCAAAAATAATACCCCATAAAAGTTTATCGTATTATATCTTATGGTATATTGATCGGGTACAATTCGTCTTGGTAAATTAAATACACTAGTATGTCTGTATCAGAAACCGTTTGATTTGTTTTGGTATCTTTTATCACCATCGAGAAAATCCATTTTAAATATAGTCAGTCAAAAAATAATTACCCCACAAAAGTTTATCGTATTATATCTTATGGTATATTGATCGGGTACAATTCGTCTTGGTAAATTAAATACACTAGTATGTGCTGTATCAGAAACAATATCTGAAGATATTCTATCTTTTATCACCATCTAGAAAATCAATTTTAAATATAGTCAGTCAAAAAATAATTACCCCATAAAAGTTTATCGTATTATATCTTATGGTATATTGATCGGGTACAATTCGTCTTGGTAAATTAAATACACTAGTATGTGCTGTATCAGAAACCGTTTGATTTGTTTTGGTATCTTTTATCACCATCGAGAAAATCCATTTTAAATATAGTCAGTCAAAAATAATTACCCCACAATAGTTTATCGTATTATATCTTATGGTATATTGATCGGGTACAATTCGTCTTGGTAAATTAAATACACTAGTATGTGCTGTATCAGATACTGTATCTTTTATCACCATCGAGAAAATCCATTTTAAATATAGTCAGTCAAAAAATAATTACCCCATAAAGTTTATCTTATTATATCTTATGGTATATTGATCGGATACAATTCGTCTTGGTAAATTAAATACACTAGTATGTGCTGTATCAGAACCGTTTGATTTGTTTTGGTATCTTTTATCACCATCGAGAAAATCCATTTTAAATATAGTCAGTCAAAAAATAATTACCCCATAAAAGTTTATCGTATTATATCTTATGGTATATTGATCGGGTACAATTCGTCTTGGTAAATTAAATACAATAGTATGTGCTGTATCAGAAACCGTTTGATTTGTTTTGGTATCTTTTATCACCATCGAGAAAATCAATTTTAAATATAGTCAGTCAAAAAATAATTACCCCATAAAAGTTTATCGTATTATATCTTATGGTATATTGATCGGGTACAATTCGTCTTGGTAAATTAAATACACTAGTATGTGCTGTATCAGAAACCGTTTGATTTCTTTTGGTATCTTTTATCACCATCGAGAAAATCCATTTTAAATATAGTCAGTCAAAAAATAATTACCCCACAAAAGTTTATCGTATTATATCTTATGGTATATTGATCGGGTACAATTCGTCTTGGTAAATTAAATACACTAGTATGTGCTGTATCAGATACTGGTATCTTTTATCACCATCGAGAAAATCCATTTTAAATATAGTCAGTCAAAAAATAATTACCCCATAAAAGTTTATCTTATTATATCTTATGGTATATTGATCGGATACAATTCGTCTTGGTAAATTAAATACACTAGTATGTGCTGTATCAGAAACCGTTTGATTTGTTTTGGTATCTTTTATCACCATCGAGAAAATCCATTTTAAATATAGTCAGTCAAAAAATAATTACCCCATAAAGTTTATCGTATTATATCTTATGGTATATTGATCGGGTACAATTCGTCTTGGTAAATTAAATACAATAGTATGTGCTGTATCAGAAACCGTTTGATTTGTTTTGGTATCTTTTATCACCATCGAGAAAATCAATTTTAAATATAGTCAGTCAAAAAATATTACCCCATAAAAGTTTATCGTATTATATCTTATGGTATATTGATCGGGTACAATTCGTCTTGGTAAATTAAATACACTAGTATGTGCTGTATCAGAAACCGTTTGATTTGTTTTGGTATCTTTTATCACCATCGAGAAAATCCATTTTAAATATAATCAGTCAAAAAATAATTACCCCATAAAAGTTTATCGTATTATATCTTATGGTATATTGATCGGGTACAATTCGTCTTGGTAAATTAAATACACTAGTATGTGCTGTATCAGATACTGGTATCTTTTATCACCATCGAGAAAATCCATTTTAAATATAGTTGTCGCAGAATGACAAAGTATTCTGCTTTTTGTATTTTGTGGTCAAAATACAATTTTTGTTTAAATTACTGATAAGCCCTATTTCTTCACTTTATTACTTTTTGTGGGCCAATTCCTTATCTTTTTGGCCCAATTCACATTTTTAACCCCCAATTTCTCCCTTTCACGTGTTTTTTAGTCCGCATTCCAATTTGTTTACTACTTAATTTTTAATGTGTCTCAAGGTCCACTTTTTGGCCCAACCTAATATTTCAACAAACAAATTGCCAAAAAGTGGCCCTACCCATAAATTTATAGCTAATTTGTGTTTTAATGTTCTAATCATTTAAAATGTTCCTCCAATTTTGGCCCTATTTAAAGCCCCTCACTAATTATGATTTTGTTAGTTCTGATTGTGTATTCATTTGAGTTGCCCTTTGCCCAATTATCCACACAAATTGTTAAAATAATAAAAAGTAGATAAATAAATATTAAAATAAATTCTTTATTCTTTAATTCTATCTGACACCCTTATTAATTGAAAATCCACTAGAAGCCGCTGCGATCGATCCGCCACATCTGGGGGCTCAGCCGGTGAGATTTCAATAAATCTTTTTTAATAAATTAATAAATTAATAAATTAATTATACAACAACAAATTCTTCTTTATTTGTTGATTAAAAAATTTTAAATTTATCTACTACTACAACAACAACAAATTCTTTATTATTTGTTGGTTAAAAGAAGTTTGGAGGCTCGTACCAAAATTCGTATTTGATTGGAAATCAACAGCAACACATATTGCAATTGCTGGTTGTGAAAAAGGTGGAAAATAAAATAAAAATATTAAAATTTATTTTCGAAAAAAAAAAGGGGGATCTAAATTAAAATTAAAATTTATTTTTTAATAAATTAATTATACTCCAAAGAATATATCTTTGTATATATTTTTGGTAGTAAAATAAATTGAATACTCAAATATAGTATTTTCATATACTATTTTGGTATTTTGAATTCCGGATTAGTGGGATAAAAACCTAAGACCCAATTAATTCTCAATATAACAAAGACTTGGTCTTCGTGCCTTGTTTTGTTATTGTTTGACAGTTCGGGTAATAGAAATTCACTCTTCCGAAGTACGAGTACTAGAAAAGTCGCAAGTTCCAAATTTGAATATTGCTGCAATCTTTATTGAAATTCAACATGTCAGCACCGATAAAAGCAACAATCGTCTCCGCTTTGAGAGCTCTTTCGAGACTCAGAACTCCAAAAGATTTACAAGAAGAAATATTAGAAGAAGATAATTTGGAGACACAATTTCTCAAGATGCAAGCGCTGACAGAAAAAATAGAGACAGAAGTCACGACAGGAGACACATATTTAAACGACATACGTACAGCAATGGCACAATATGTCGACCTTTTGCGCAAGTTGTCAGGCGACGAAAGGAAGCAAGCAAATGAAGACTTCGAAAAATTTCAGGTGGAGCAAAAATTAGATAGAGCAATGGAAACAATAGAATTAATGTTGAGAAATCTGCGAGATCATCAATCAAGTACTGCAATAAAGACAAAGCTACTCGAGTCAAGAGTAGAAAAAGAAAAAAGAAGTGAAGAAGTAATACACGCGCAATTACTTCAAGCGTCTGCGCCAAGAGAATCAAGTAGCACTGGAGCTACACGACAAGCAATTTCGTCTATATATCAGTTGCCCACCCTTCAGATTAAAAGATTTAATGGAGAAAGAAAAGACTGGTTAGAATTCTACGAGAGCTTCCGATGCGCAGTGGACTCGAGTGCAGGGTCCGACATCGAGAAACTCACTTTGCTTCGCAATCTTGTGGACGGGGAACCGCGTGAATTGATAGCCGGGTTCCGCCTCGAGGCAAAGAATTACAAGGAAGCATTGCAGCTTCTAAAGGATCAATATGGAGATAAGGATGCTCACATCAGAAATCTCCACTCAAGATTGGCAAATTTGAAAATTTGCTCAACATTGACCGACGTCAAGAAATTTTCGCTTGACCTCGAAAGATTAGCCAGAGAGTTAAAGAATATGGGCGAGGATATAGAAGGACCAGCAGTACATTTAATGTTAGAGAAGAAGTTAAGCAAACCGTTTTTACGGGTGATTTTATCAAAGAAGGCAGAAGACCCATCAAATTGGTCAACGAATAAATTTCGCAGCGCATTACTCGAAGCACTTCAGAAAGAAGTAGCAATTCAAGAGGTCATGACAGAATATGACCAAGAACACAATAGACGGCAAGCAAGGCCGAATCAACAAAATCATCAGAAGTCTCCACAGCAGCACAGGCAACATGAATACACGTATGCAGCAATCGCACAAGGGCAAAGACTAGCAACTCAGAGAAATCAGAATCAGTCGAATATGCAAGCAACTCAGAGAGAAAATAATCAAAGAGGTTTCAACACTACAAGACGACAAGTCAATAGTCGAGATTTGCTTCCAGACTGCACGTTTTGCGGATTGACGCACTGGAACGACAAATGCAACAAATATGACAATCCTCGAGCAAGGCTACAGATAGCCAAAGAGAAGAATCTCTGCACACGCTGTTTAAGAAGAAATCATTCAAGTGCAGAATGCAAAACCCCAGCAAAGTGCTATCATTGTGGAAGATTGCACCCAACAGCGCTATGTTTTCAACGAAACCCAAATCGAATAATTGCCCGTAGGCAAGGAAATGTGGTCCGGTCGCAGCAACAAAGAGAAAGACCAAGCGCTACAAATTGTCAGATAGTTCAAACAAATGCGATAGAAAATAAAGAAGCAAGAGCACTGCTCATGACAATAGAGGCACCGATTTATAATCCGCAGAAGCCACACATCAAGCAGAAGGCTTTGATTTTTATCGACCCTGGAAGTCAACGGTCATTTATATCAGCGAAGCTGGCTGATTCACTCAACTTGCCAGTGATAGTGGCAAACGAGACCTGCAGATTAACAAGCTTTGGTGAAAGAAGAGCCAAAGAATACAAGAGCGATTTAGTGAGAGCAAATCTACAAACCAAGGGAGGAGGGAAATTAAGCATCGTTTTGAACAAACTGAAGTTTCTCGTCAATCCTCTCCCACTGTATGATTTGAAAGAGCTTACTGGTGAAGAGCTCAATCAAGTACGACTCACTACAAATGTCGAGCATCGACAACCTGATCTACTAATAGGCATGGATCTGTTCCATGAACTTAAAGTAGAAAAGAAGACAACTCTACCGAGCGGATTTACGATCAGTGAATCACGACTTGGTAAACTTTTAAGCGGTGCAGGTCAAATAGAAAATGCAATAGGCGCACATACAATATTCGCCGCATCAATTCAAGTCAATGCAGCATTTGAATGCGATGACAATTCAGACGACGAGACGTCTGAATCAAAAGGAAAAAATTGGCCAAAAGAGAATTCACCAGGCAATAATTCAGCAAAAGGAAAAAAGAAGAGGCCAAAAAATAAATCATCAAAGAAGAAAAAGTCAAGAGACAAAATGGTAAATCACAGTTTGCCAAGCAGCAATTGGCCAGAAGAAAGGTCAACAGAAAAGAAGTCAAAAAGGAATGACACACCTCTGGACAAAGATTCCGAGGAAGAGAAAATCAATTCAACAAAGGTTGAAGCATATCAAGGCAATCAAAATGCCAAAGAGAAAATACAAGAGAAGTCAAGAAAGACTGAACCTCCTCTAGGCAATCAATACGCCAATGAGGAAGAAACGAAAAAGAAGTCAAAGAGGACCGAAGCATCTCGTAACAAAAATAAAGAAGTCGAGAAAGAAAGGCAAAAGAAGCCAACAGAAATTAAGGCACCTCTAGGCGAGGAAGAAAATAGAAAAACTTCAACAAGAGTTGAAGCACCTCCGAGCAACAAAGCCGAGGAAGATAAAAGTGGAAATTCAACAGAAGTTGAACCACCTCAAGGCAATAAAGATGCCGAACAAGAAGATAAACAAATCAATCCAACAAAAAATAATATACCTCCGGTTAACGATCACAAACGTGCCGAGGATGAAGATAAAGAAATTAATTCGGCGATGATTGAAAAACCTCCGGGCAAGTCTCACAAGAATGCCGGTGGAGATAAAATGAAAGATTCGATAAAGGATAACACGCTCGTCGACAATCCAACGGATGAAATTTCACCAAACAACAATCCAACGGAAGATAATACACCTCTGGGCAACAATCGCAAAGAGGCCGAGGATGAAAATAAAAGAAAAACTTCAACAATGATTGAAGAACCTCCGGACATATCTCACCACAATGCGGAGGGAGATAATAATAAACTAGAAAATTCACCAGAAGACAAAAAACCAAGCGACAATTGGTCTAATAAAAATTTACAACGCGCCAATTCAACAAAAAACAAGTGGTTCAAAAACAAAAGACAAAAAGACGGCTCACGAAGCGACAATTTGCCAGAATACAAGTCAGCAAAAGACAATTTGCCAAAAGGCAATTCATCAAAAAACAAAGGGCCAAAGCATAAATTACCAAAGGACAAGTCGCTGGAAGACAAATCAACAATCAAAGGATTGTCAAACAACAAAAAGACAAAATATAAGTCGCCCAAACACAATTCGAATTTAGCAAGCCAACAGGAAGGCAAAAATGGCACCTCACCTCAAGCCAGCTATTATTATAAGGCTAAGGAGGAAAAAACTGGAAATTATCGGAAAGGAAATAAATGGCCTCAAGGAAAATATTACTACATACTCATCATGGCACTTCTGAGCATCATTCTGTTCACAGTCGTAACAGCAATCAACAATCCATTCATGATAGAAATACAAAAGAGAGCCGATCAAAACGCCATGCCAGAATTCAGAGGTCCGCACACTACAATAACCAAACAGGGGCGCAGAATCAACGTAGCACTCTCACCAGAGAAAAAGGCACATTTAACAGAGCTACACAAAAGATTAGGAGCTGCCAAAACAACTATAATTACAACAACTACCCGCCCAGATTTAATGTCAAAAGGGGTAGAGGGAAATGGGGATTATTCGCAAATCCCCACAAAATTAAAAAATCCAGAAGCGCAACAATCGAATCAAATTCCGCCATGGAAAAGACAACCGCCAGAAACACAGAGTCCTCAAAAGGCACACAACGGATCAAAACAAATACAACATACGGCACCTACTCCTAGATTTCAAATATCTAAAACAATAACGCCAATACAGTCGCAAGTGACTCAGACATCAATCAATATGCGCCTTCCAGTCACAAATCAAAACAACATACGCCCTAAGGCTACTAATCAAAATAATATGAGGCCGCCAGATATAAAACAGAAACAAGAGCAAAATCTCCCAAGAAAGGAAAACGGCGCCACACGCCAGCAACCTCTATCACAAAAGGCTCCAGAGACAACAGAAAACGATTTCTCACAATGGCTGATGAACTTAAAACACGAATCGATAAGGTCCACCAATTTGGACAAATCAAGCAAGGCTAAACCTGCGCTTTGGTGCGCTCATAAGTCCAGTTCTCTTTGGACATTTCCTGAAAAAACAACATCGCCATATTGCAGTAATCTATCATCACAACTCAAATGGAAGCCGACTCGCTTATCGCTGTACTCGCACGTAAATCAAGCGCGAGAAATGGTTGCGCACAGATGTTCAATCAAAACTGTCCATGAATCGTACTACACGAATTTATTGGGTGACCGATTCGTCACTGTAGACAGATACATGGCACCAGTATCAAAAAAGGACTGCTTGAACATGACACAACGACATATGTGTCCACCTACAAATAAACCAATGGGAAAATTAGATTCGAGTTCTTGGTCAACAAATGAAGTTTTAACTGTGGACTTCCCAGGACGCTTCTCCAGTCTTTTTGGAGGCAAGAAGGAAAACTCAGCGACGAACTGTCTCGTCCAACTAACTTCGGCGTTTTACAAGCCGCAAACTCTACAACTCATGTCACCAGTTCACAATCTGGATCACTGTAAATTCGGAGAAGAATTTTGTGCCTTGACAGACAACACATCAATCGTATGGGACGCTAGATGCCCGCAACATCTCTGCCAGAAATGCCAGCATCAATTTGCTGAAACAATAGAAGGACTATTTCGGATAGAGCAGTCACGGATCATCTTTGTATCCAAGTCACGTGAACAAGCACTCACGTTCAACTTAACTGCACCAACAGAGAAATCTTGCGATGGCACACCTTTAACAATAGCCGAACAAGGCTTTGGAATAAAGACTTCCGAATTTAATAAAATGAAGTTACAGCGACCACGAAGAAATGTGGACGAGCAACAAATCGCAAGCGAAATGACAGCAGCCGAAATGGCAATGAATCAAATGATGGAAAAAATATTCGCAGACAAATGTAAAGAGTTCGAACGAAATGCGAACCCAACAATTCAGGCCCGACACCTCTTCAACAAAGACAACATAGTAGCAAAATGGCTCGGCGAAAATACAATGCAAGTTTTCACTTGCACAACAATTCTGATGGATATAATAAAGCCTCGACCATCAGCAGCATGTTTTAAATACATACCAGTAGAAGTACACTTTTTTGAAAGGATTCTACAAGCATACCTTGATCCAGAGCTTCGCGTATTAACGGCAACGTCGCCACCAGCAGATTGCAACCGCAATCGAATCATGTACTTCGAGTACTCAAAAGGAAACTGGTCACGCATCGACACAAGCAATGCAAAAATTGAATGGATCAATAGCAGTATAATTCAACAGTACCACAGTAACTTGACGCAGTTCAGAGATTACGATTTCCATCCACTAGTATTTCATGAGTGGATGTTACATCAAGAAGAGGACCAGATGCCATTTCTCCACATTGATGAGCTTCAACAGTTAGAAGAATGGAAAAGCAATCAAAAAACCGATGAACACTACAGGGCAGTAGTTCTCGGAGCTATACCCGGAGGACTTCCCGGTTTAGCTAAAAGATGGCTTACGGAAATCTGGGATGCATTTGTACAACATTGGATAATACTCTCTTGCTTGTATTCAACATTTTGTTTTTGAGGGACTTCTTATTCCCAGTAATGGCCACATATTTAATCATGCCGACACTCAGAAGCATAGGACTACTGACAGGACCAAACAGAAGACGTCCAAGAAGCGCAAGTCAACGACGACAAGAAGACGTCGAACTTAGCGAAATAAAGGAGACACACACTCCGGAAAGAAGATTAATGAGAGGCAATGAAGAGAGGCAATCAAGAGTGAGATTTTCAAGGGCCAGCTCACTCGTTTCGCTCAACACAGAGGCAGATAATCCTTTCGGGAACCCGTTAAATAGACTCCGTCGAGGTCTATCAATAAGAAGACAAGCGCCAAGTACAGCACTCCTTTTCATGACTGTACTTTGTCTAAATACATTCACCTCAGCCTCAGAGACGTTCGGTCAACAAAACAATTTAGCAATCACTACACAAAACTCGAGCAGCATTACTATGAATTTGCCGGAATACGAAAAGAGCTGTTTCGAAATATCGATTTTCAAATCCTATAGGGAACGATATACGACCGAACTGTCAAAAAATAACAATGGAAAAATAAAAGAAACTCAAAATAAAATCCCTAAAAATTCTAGAGATGAATCCACAGAACCCATCCCGCTTTTTCACAACGGAAACTATCAATATGGTGCGGAATGCACAGGAACATGCCCTGATTCAGAACGCCTTGGGACAAAATCAATCACAAGCATCCAAGGAAGAATTAATAAAAATAATGATGGGAAGAATAAGGAAGCGAGAGGAGGAAATTGCTCAGAAAGAAGAGGAAATAGAAAAATACAAAGCGAGCATTCAAAAATTGATTGGGGCACAAGGAATATTCAAGACGTTAGAAGAGCCAGACTGACGGAGGAAGGTAAAGAAAAAGACGAATTACAGAAGAGAAGAAAAATAAATACGAGAGAGGAGAAGAAGAAGAAGAAAATAATTTTTAATTTAGGGGGAGTGTCGCAGAATGACAAAGTATTCTGCTTTTTGTATTTTGTGGTCAAAATACAATTTTTTGTTTAAATTACTGATAAGCCCTATTTCTTCACTTTATTACTTTTTGTGGGCCAATTCCTTATCTTTTTGGCCCAATTCACATTTTTAACCCCCAATTTCTCCCTTTCACGTGTTTTTTAGTCCGCATTCCAATTTGTTTACTACTTAATTTTTAATGTGTCTCAAGGTCCACTTTTTGGCCCAACCTAATATTTCAACAAACAAATTGCCAAAAAGTGGCCCTACCCATAAATTTATAGCTAATTTGTGTTTTAATGTTCTAATCATTTAAAATGTTCCTCCAATTTTGGCCCTATTTAAAGCCCCTCACTAATTATGATTTTGTTAGTTCTGATTGTGTATTCATTTGAGTTGCCCTTTGCCCAATTATCCACACAAATTGTTAAAATAATAAAAAGTAGATAAATAAATATTAAAATAAATTCTTTATTCTTTAATTCTATCTGACACCCTTATTAATTGAAAATCCACTAGAAGCCGCTGCGATCGATCCGCCACATAGTCAGTCAAAAAATAATTACCCCATAAAAGTTTATCGTATTATATCTTATGGTATATTGATCGGGTACAATTCGTCTTGGTAAATTAAATACACTAGTATGTGCTGTATCAGAAACCGTTTGATTTGTTTTGGTATCTTTTATCACCATCGAGAAAATCCATTTTAAATATAGTCAGTCAAAAAATAATTACCCCATAAAAGTTTATCGTATTATATCTTATGGTATATTGATCGGATACAATTCGTCTTGGTAAATTAAATACACTAGTATGTGCTGTATCAGAAACCGTTTGATTTGTTTTGGTATCTTTTATCACCATCGAGAAAATCAATTTTAAATATAGTCAGTCAAAAAATAATTACCCCATAAAAGTTTATCGTATTATATCTTATGGTATATTGATCGGGTACAATTCGTCTTGGTAAATTAAATACACTAGTATGTGCTGTATCAGAAACCGTTTGATTTGTTTTGGTATCTTTTATCACCATCGAGAAAATCAATTTTAAATATAGTCAGTCAAAAAATAATTACCCCATAAAAGTTTATCGTATTATATCTTATGGTATATTGATCGGGTACAATTCGTCTTGGTAAATTAAATACACTAGTATGTGCTGTATCAGAAACCGTTTGATTTGTTTTGGTATCTTTTATCACCATCGAGAAAATCCATTTTAAATATAGTCAGTCAAAAAATAATTACCCCATAAAAGTTTATCGTATTATATCTTATGGTATATTGATCGGGTACAATTCGTCTTGGTAAATTAAATACACTAGTATGTGCTGTATCAGAAACCGTTTGATTTGTTTTGGTATCTTTTATCACCATCGAGAAAATCAATTTTAAATATAGTCAGTCAAAAAATAATTACCCCATAAAAGTTTATCGTATTATATCTTATGGTATATTGATCGGGTACAATTCGTCTTGGTAAATTAAATACACTAGTATGTGCTGTATCAGAAACCGTTTGATTTGTTTTGGTATCTTTTATCACCATCGAGAAAATCCATTTTAAATATAATCAGTCAAAAAATAATTACCCCACAAAAGTTTATCGTATTATATCTTATGGTATATTGATCGGGTACAATTCGTCTTGGTAAATTAAATACACTAGTATGTGCTGTATCAGATACCGTTTGATTTGTTTTGGTATCTTTTATCACCATCGAGAAAATCAATTTTAAATATAGTCAGTCAAAAAATAATTACCCCATAAAAGTTTATCGTATTATATCTTATGGTATATTGATCGGGTACAATTCTTCTTGGTAAATTAAATACACTAGTATGTGCTGTATCAGATACCGTTTGATTTGTTTTGGTATCTTTTATCACCATCGAGAAAATCAATTTTAAATATAGTCAGTCAAAAAATAATTACCCCATAAAAGTTTATCGTATTATATCTTATGGTATATTGATCGGGTACAATTCGTCTTGGTAAATTAAATACACTAGTATGTGCTGTATCAGAAACCGTTTGTTTGTTTTGGTATCTTTTATCACCATCGAGAAAATCAATTTTAAATATAGTCAGTCAAAAAATAATTACCCCATAAAAGTTTATCGTATTATATCTTATGGTATATTGATCGGGTACAATTCGTCTTGGTAAATTAAATACACTAGTATGTGCTGTATCAGAAACCGTTTGATTTGTTTTGGTATCTTTTATCACCATCGAGAAAATCAATTTTAAATATAGTCAGTCAAAAAATAATTACCCCATAAAAGTTTATCGTATTATATCTTATGGTATATTGATCGGGTACAATTCGTCTTGGTAAATTAAATACACTAGTATGTGCTGTATCAGAAACCGTTTGATTTGTTTTGGTATCTTTTATCACCATCGAGAAAATCCATTTTAAATATAGTCAGTCAAAAAATAATTACCCCATAAAAGTTTATCGTATTATATCTTATGGTATATTGATCGGGTACAATTCGTCTTGGTAAATTAAATACACTAGTATGTGCTGTATCAGAAACCGTTTGATTTGTTTTGGTATCTTTTATCACCATCGAGAAAATCAATTTTAAATATAGTCAGTCAAAAAATAATTACCCCATAAAAGTTTATCGTATTATATCTTATGGTATATTGATCGGGTACAATTCGTCTTGGTAAATTAAATACACTAGTATGTGCTGTATCAGAAACCGTTTGATTTGTTTTGGTATCTTTTATCACCATCGAGAAAATCCATTTTAAATATAGTCAGTCAAAAAATAATTACCCCATAAAAGTTTATCGTATTATATCTTATGGTATATTGATCGGGTACAATTCGTCTTGGTAAATTAAATACACTAGTATGTGCTGTATCAGAAACCGTTTGATTTGTTTTGGTATCTTTTATCACCATCGAGAAAATCAATTTTAAATATAGTCAGTCAAAAAATAATTACCCCATAAAAGTTTATCGTATTATATCTTATGGTATATTGATCGGGTACAATTCGTCTTGGTAAATTAAATACACTAGTATGTGCTGTATCAGATACCGTTTGATTTGTTTTGGTATCTTTTATCACCATCGAGAAAATCAATTTTAAATATAGTCAGTCAAAAAATAATTACCCCATAAAAGTTTATCGTATTATATCTTATGGTATATTGATCGGGTACAATTCGTCTTGGTAAATTAAATACACTAGTATGTGCTGTATCAGAAACCGTTTGTTTGTTTTGGTATCTTTTATCACCATCGAGAAAATCAATTTTAAATATAGTCAGTCAAAAAATAATTACCCCATAAAAGTTTATCGTATTATATCTTATGGTATATTGATCGGGTACAATTCGTCTTGGTAAATTAAATACACTAGTATGTGCTGTATCAGAAACCGTTTGATTTGTTTTGGTATCTTTTATCACCATCGAGAAAATCAATTTTAAATATAGTCAGTCAAAAAATAATTACCCCATAAAAGTTTATCGTATTATATCTTATGGTATATTGATCGGGTACAATTCGTCTTGGTAAATTAAATACACTAGTATGTGCTGTATCAGAAACCGTTTGATTTGTTTTGGTATCTTTTATCACCATCGAGAAAATCCATTTTAAATATAGTCAGTCAAAAAATAATTACCCCATAAAAGTTTATCGTATTATATCTTATGGTATATTGATCGGGTACAATTCGTCTTGGTAAATTAAATACACTAGTATGTGCTGTATCAGAAACCGTTTGATTTGTTTTGGTATCTTTTATCACCATCGAGAAAATCAATTTTAAATATAGTCAGTCAAAAAATAATTACCCCATAAAAGTTTATCGTATTATATCTTATGGTATATTGATCGGGTACAATTCGTCTTGGTAAATTAAATACACTAGTATGTGCTGTATCAGAAACCGTTTGATTTGTTTTGGTATCTTTTATCACCATCGAGAAAATCCATTTTAAATATAGTCAGTCAAAAAATAATTACCCCATAAAAGTTTATCGTATTATATCTTATGGTATATTGATCGGGTACAATTCGTCTTGGTAAATTAAATACACTAGTATGTGCTGTATCAGAAACCGTTTGATTTGTTTTGGTATCTTTTATCACCATCGAGAAAATCAATTTTAAATATAGTCAGTCAAAAAATAATTACCCCATAAAAGTTTATCGTATTATATCTTATGGTATATTGATCGGGTACAATTCGTCTTGGTAAATTAAATACACTAGTATGTGCTGTATCAGAAACCGTTTGATTTGTTTTGGTATCTTTTATCACCATCGAGAAAATCCATTTTAAATATAATCAGTCAAAAAATAATTACCCCACAAAAGTTTATCGTATTATATCTTATGGTATATTGATCGGGTACAATTCGTCTTGGTAAATTAAATACACTAGTATGTGCTGTATCAGAAACCCCATAAAAGTTTATCGTAAAAACCCCATAAAAGTTTATCGTATTATATCTTATGGTATATTGATCGGGTACAATTCGTCTTGGTAAATTAAATACACTAGTATGTGCTGTATCAGAAACCGTTTGATTTGTTTTGGTATCTTTTATCACCATCGAGAAAATCAATTTTAAATATAGTCAGTCAAAAAATAATTACCCCATAAAAGTTTATCGTATTATATCTTATGGTATATTGATCGGATACAATTCGTCTTGGTAAATTAAATACACTAGTATGTGCTGTATCAGAAACCTCATAAAAGTTTATCGTAAAAATCCCATAAAAGTTTATCGTATTATATCTTATGGTATATTGATCGGGTACAATTCGTCTTGGTAAATTAAATACACTAGAATGTGCTGTATCAGAAACCGTTTGATTTGTTTTGGTATCTTTTATCACCATCGAGAAAATCAATTTTAAATATAGTCAGTCAAAAAATAATTACCCCATAAAAGTTTATCGTATTATATCTTATGGTATATTGATCGGGTACAATTCGTCTTGGTAAATTAAATACACTAGTATGTGCTGTATCAGAAACCGTTTGATTTGTTTTGGTATCTTTTATCACCATCGAGAAAATCCATTTTAAATATAGTCAGTCAAAAAATAATTACCCCATAAAAGTTTATCGTATTATATCTTATGGTATATTGATCGGGTACAATTCGTCTTGGTAAATTAAATACACTAGTATGTGCTGTATCAGAAACCGTTTGATTTGTTTTGGTATCTTTTATCACCATCGAGAAAATCAATTTTAAATATAGTCAGTCAAAAAATAATTACCCCATAAAAGTTTATCGTATTATATCTTATGGTATATTGATCGGGTACAATTCGTCTTGGTAAATTAAATACACTAGTATGTGCTGTATCAGATACCGTTTGATTTGTTTTGGTATCTTTTATCACCATCGAGAAAATCAATTTTAAATATAGTCAGTCAAAAAATAATTACCCCATAAAAGTTTATCGTATTATATCTTATGGTATATTGATCGGGTACAATTCGTCTTGGTAAATTAAATACACTAGTATGTGCTGTATCAGAAACCGTTTGTTTGTTTTGGTATCTTTTATCACCATCGAGAAAATCAATTTTAAATATAGTCAGTCAAAAAATAATTACCCCATAAAAGTTTATCGTATTATATCTTATGGTATATTGATCGGGTACAATTCGTCTTGGTAAATTAAATACACTAGTATGTGCTGTATCAGAAACCGTTTGATTTGTTTTGGTATCTTTTATCACCATCGAGAAAATCAATTTTAAATATAGTCAGTCAAAAAATAATTACCCCATAAAAGTTTATCGTATTATATCTTATGGTATATTGATCGGGTACAATTCGTCTTGGTAAATTAAATACACTAGTATGTGCTGTATCAGAAACCGTTTGATTTGTTTTGGTATCTTTTATCACCATCGAGAAAATCCATTTTAAATATAGTCAGTCAAAAAATAATTACCCCATAAAAGTTTATCGTATTATATCTTATGGTATATTGATCGGGTACAATTCGTCTTGGTAAATTAAATACACTAGTATGTGCTGTATCAGAAACCGTTTGATTTGTTTTGGTATCTTTTATCACCATCGAGAAAATCAATTTTAAATATAGTCAGTCAAAAAATAATTACCCCATAAAAGTTTATCGTATTATATCTTATGGTATATTGATCGGGTACAATTCGTCTTGGTAAATTAAATACACTAGTATGTGCTGTATCAGAAACCGTTTGATTTGTTTTGGTATCTTTTATCACCATCGAGAAAATCCATTTTAAATATAGTCAGTCAAAAAATAATTACCCCATAAAAGTTTATCGTATTATATCTTATGGTATATTGATCGGGTACAATTCGTCTTGGTAAATTAAATACACTAGTATGTGCTGTATCAGAAACCGTTTGATTTGTTTTGGTATCTTTTATCACCATCGAGAAAATCAATTTTAAATATAGTCAGTCAAAAAATAATTACCCCATAAAAGTTTATCGTATTATATCTTATGGTATATTGATCGGGTACAATTCGTCTTGGTAAATTAAATACACTAGTATGTGCTGTATCAGAAACCGTTTGATTTGTTTTGGTATCTTTTATCACCATCGAGAAAATCCATTTTAAATATAATCAGTCAAAAAATAATTACCCCACAAAAGTTTATCGTATTATATCTTATGGTATATTGATCGGGTACAATTCGTCTTGGTAAATTAAATACACTAGTATGTGCTGTATCAGAAACCCCATAAAAGTTTATCGTAAAAACCCCATAAAAGTTTATCGTATTATATCTTATGGTATATTGATCGGGTACAATTCGTCTTGGTAAATTAAATACACTAGTATGTGCTGTATCAGAAACCGTTTGATTTGTTTTGGTATCTTTTATCACCATCGAGAAAATCAATTTTAAATATAGTCAGTCAAAAAATAATTACCCCATAAAAGTTTATCGTATTATATCTTATGGTATATTGATCGGATACAATTCGTCTTGGTAAATTAAATACACTAGTATGTGCTGTATCAGAAACCTCATAAAAGTTTATCGTAAAAATCCCATAAAAGTTTATCGTATTATATCTTATGGTATATTGATCGGGTACAATTCGTCTTGGTAAATTAAATACACTAGAATGTGCTGTATCAGAAACCGTTTGATTTGTTTTGGTATCTTTTATCACCATCGAGAAAATCAATTTTAAATATAGTCAGTCAAAAAATAATTACCCCATAAAAGTTTATCGTATTATATCTTATGGTATATTGATCGGGTACAATTCGTCTTGGTAAATTAAATACACTAGTATGTGCTGTATCAGAAACCGTTTGATTTGTTTTGGTATCTTTTATCACCATCGAGAAAATCCATTTTAAATATAGTCAGTCAAAAAATAATTACCCCATAAAAGTTTATCGTATTATATCTTATGGTATATTGATCGGGTACAATTCGTCTTGGTAAATTAAATACACTAGTATGTGCTGTATCAGAAACCGTTTGTTTGTTTTGGTATCTTTTATCACCATCGAGAAAATCAATTTTAAATATAGTCAGTCAAAAAATAATTACCCCATAAAAGTTTATCGTATTATATCTTATGGTATATTGATCGGGTACAATTCGTCTTGGTAAATTAAATACACTAGTATGTGCTGTATCAGAAACCGTTTGATTTATTTTGGTATCTTTTATCACCATCGAGAAAATCAATTTTAAATATAGTCAGTCAAAAAATAATTACCCCATAAAAGTTTATCGTATTATATCTTATGGTATATTGATCGGGTACAATTCGTCTTGGTAAATTAAATACACTAGTATGTGCTGTATCAGATACCGTTTGATTTGTTTTGGTATCTTTTATCACCATCGAGAAAATCAATTTTAAATATAGTCAGTCAAAAAATAATTACCCCATAAAAGTTTATCGTATTATATCTTATGGTATATTGATCGGATACAATTCGTCTTGGTAAATTAAATACACTAGTATGTGCTGTATCAGAAACCTCATAAAAGTTTATCGTAAAAATCCCATAAAAGTTTATCGTATTATATCTTATGGTATATTGATCGGGTACAATTCGTCTTGGTAAATTAAATACACTAGTATGTGCTGTATCAGAAACCGTTTGATTTGTTTTGGTATCTTTTATCACCATCGAGAAAATCAATTTTAAATATAGTCAGTCAAAAAATAATTACCCCATAAAAGTTTATCGTATTATATCTTATGGTATATTGATCGGATACAATTCGTCTTGGTAAATTAAATACACTAGTATGTGCTGTATCAGAAACCTCATAAAAGTTTATCGTAAAAATCCCATAAAAGTTTATCGTATTATATCTTATGGTATATTGATCGGGTACAATTCGTCTTGGTAAATTAAATACACTAGAATGTGCTGTATCAGAAACCGTTTGATTTGTTTTGGTATCTTTTATCACCATCGAGAAAATCAATTTTAAATATAGTCAGTCAAAAAATAATTACCCCATAAAAGTTTATCGTATTATATCTTATGGTATATTGATCGGGTACAATTCGTCTTGGTAAATTAAATACACTAGTATGTGCTGTATCAGAAACCGTTTGATTTGTTTTGGTATCTTTTATCACCATCGAGAAAATCCATTTTAAATATAGTCAGTCAAAAAATAATTACCCCATAAAAGTTTATCGTATTATATCTTATGGTATATTGATCGGGTACAATTCGTCTTGGTAAATTAAATACACTAGTATGTGCTGTATCAGAAACCGTTTGTTTGTTTTGGTATCTTTTATCACCATCGAGAAAATCAATTTTAAATATAGTCAGTCAAAAAATAATTACCCCATAAAAGTTTATCGTATTATATCTTATGGTATATTGATCGGGTACAATTCGTCTTGGTAAATTAAATACACTAGTATGTGCTGTATCAGAAACCGTTTGATTTGTTTTGGTATCTTTTATCACCATCGAGAAAATCAATTTTAAATATAGTCAGTCAAAAAATAATTACCCCATAAAAGTTTATCGTATTATATCTTATGGTATATTGATCGGGTACAATTCGTCTTGGTAAATTAAATACACTAGTATGTGCTGTATCAGATACCGTTTGATTTGTTTTGGTATCTTTTATCACCATCGAGAAAATCAATTTTAAATATAGTCAGTCAAAAAATAATTACCCCATAAAAGTTTATCGTATTATATCTTATGGTATATTGATCGGGTACAATTCGTCTTGGTAAATTAAATACACTAGTATGTGCTGTATCAGATACCGTTTGATTTGTTTTGGTATCTTTTATCACCGTCGAGAAAATCAATTTTAAATATAGTCAGTCAAAAAATAATTACCCCATAAAAGTTTATCGTATTATATCTTATGGTATATTGATCGGGTACAATTCGTCTTGGTAAATTAAATACACTAGTATGTGCTGTATCAGATACCGTTTGATTGTTTTGGTATCTTTTATCACCATCGAGAAAATCAATTTTAAATATAGTCAGTCAAAAAATAATTACCCCATAAAAGTTTATCGTATTATATCTTATGGTATATTGATCGGGTACAATTCGACTTGGTAAATTAAATACACTAGTATGTGCTGTATCAGATACCGTTTGATTTGTTTTGGTATCTTTTATCACCATCGAGAAAATCAATTTTAAATATAGTCAGTCAAAAAATAATTACCCCATAAAAGTTTATCGTATTATATCTTATGGTATATTGATCGGGTACAATTCGTCTTGGTAAATTAAATACACTAGTATGTGCTGTATCAGATACCGTTTGATTTGTTTTGGTATCTTTTATCACCATCGAGAAAATCAATTTTAAATATAGTCAGTCAAAAAATAATTACCCCATAAAAGTTTATCGTATTATATCTTATGGTATATTGATCGGGTACAATTCGTCTTGGTAAATTAAATACACTAGTATGTGCTGTATCAGATACCGTTTGATTTGTTTTGGTATCTTTTATCACCATCGAGAAAATCAATTTTAAATATAGTCAGTCAAAAAATAATTACCCCATAAAAGTTTATCGTATTATATCTTATGGTATATTGATCGGGTACAATTCGTCTTGGTAAATTAAATACACTAGTATGTGCTGTATCAGATACCGTTTGATTTGTTTTGGTATCTTTTATCACCATCGAGAAAATCAATTTTAAATATAGTCAGTCAAAAAATAATTACCCCATAAAAGTTTATCGTATTATATCTTATGGTATATTGATCGGGTACAATTCGTCTTGGTAAATTAAATACACTAGTATGTGCTGTATCAGATACCGTTTGATTTGTTTTGGTATCTTTTATCACCATCGAGAAAATCAATTTTAAATATAGTCAGTCAAAAAATAATTACCCCATAAAAGTTTATCGTATTATATCTTATGGTATATTGATCGGATACAATTCGTCTTGGTAAATTAAATACACTAGTATGTGCTGTATCAGAAACCGTTTGATTTGTTTTGGTATCTTTTATCACCATCGAGAAAATCAATTTTAAATATAGTCAGTCAAAAAATAATTACCCCATAAAAGTTTATCGTATTATATCTTATGGTATATTGATCGGGTACAATTCGTCTTGGTAAATTAAATACACTAGTATGTGCTGTATCAGAAACCCCATAAAAGTTTATCGTAAAAACCCCATAAAAGTTTATCGTATTATATCTTATGGTATATTGATCGGGTACAATTCGTCTTGGTAAATTAAATACACTAGTATGTGCTGTATCAGAAACCGTTTGATTTGTTTTGGTATCTTTTATCACCATCGAGAAAATCAATTTTAAATATAGTCAGTCAAAAAATAATTACCCCATAAAAGTTTATCGTATTATATCTTATGGTATATTGATCGGATACAATTCGTCTTGGTAAATTAAATACACTAGTATGTGCTGTATCAGAAACCTCATAAAAGTTTATCGTAAAAATCCCATAAAAGTTTATCGTATTATATCTTATGGTATATTGATCGGTACAATTCGTCTTGGTAAATTAAATACACTAGTATGTGCTGTATCAGAAACCGTTTGATTTGTTTTGGTATCTTTTATCACCATCGAGAAAATCAATTTTAAATATAGTCAGTCAAAAAATAATTACCCCATAAAAGTTTATCGTATTATATCTTATGGTATATTGATCGGTACAATTCGTCTTGGTAAATTAAATACACTAGTATGTGCTGTATCAGAAACCGTTTGATTTGTTTTGGTATCTTTTATCACCATCGAGAAAATCCATTTTAAATATAGTCAGTCAAAAAATAATTACCCCATAAAAGTTTATCGTATTATATCTTATGGTATATTGATCGGGTACAATTCGTCTTGGTAAATTAAATACACTAGTATGTGCTGTATCAGAAACCGTTTGTTTGTTTTGGTATCTTTTATCACCATCGAGAAAATCAATTTTAAATATAGTCAGTCAAAAAATAATTACCCCATAAAAGTTTATCGTATTATATCTTATGGTATATTGATCGGGTACAATTCGTCTTGGTAAATTAAATACACTAGTATGTGCTGTATCAGAAACCGTTTGATTTGTTTTGGTATCTTTTATCACCATCGAGAAAATCAATTTTAAATATAGTCAGTCAAAAAATAATTACCCCATAAAAGTTTATCGTATTATATCTTATGGTATATTGATCGGGTACAATTCGTCTTGGTAAATTAAATACACTAGTATGTGCTGTATCAGATACCGTTTGATTTGTTTTGGTATCTTTTATCACCATCGAGAAAATCAATTTTAAATATAGTCAGTCAAAAAATAATTACCCCATAAAAGTTTATCGTATTATATCTTATGGTATATTGATCGGGTATAATTCGTCTTGGTAAATTAAATACACTAGTATGTGCTGTATCAGATACCGTTTGATTTGTTTTGGTATCTTTTATCACCGTCGAGAAAATCAATTTTAAATATAGTCAGTCAAAAAATAATTACCCCATAAAAGTTTATCGTATTATATCTTATGGTATATTGATCGGGTACAATTCGTCTTGGTAAATTAAATACACTAGTATGTGCTGTATCAGATACCGTTTGATTGTTTTGGTATCTTTTATCACCATCGAGAAAATCAATTTTAAATATAGTCAGTCAAAAAATAATTACCCCATAAAAGTTTATCGTATTATATCTTATGGTATATTGATCGGGTACAATTCGTCTTGGTAAATTAAATACACTAGTATGTGCTGTATCAGATACCGTTTGATTTGTTTTGGTATCTTTTATCACCATCGAGAAAATCAATTTTAAATATAGTCAGTCAAAAAATAATTACCCCATAAAAGTTTATCGTATTATATCTTATGGTATATTGATCGGGTACAATTCGTCTTGGTAAATTAAATACACTAGTATGTGCTGTATCAGATACCGTTTGATTTGTTTTGGTATCTTTTATCACCATCGAGAAAATCAATTTTAAATATAGTCAGTCAAAAAATAATTACCCCATAAAAGTTTATCGTATTATATCTTATGGTATATTGATCGGGTACAATTCGTCTTGGTAAATTAAATACACTAGTATGTGCTGTATCAGATACCGTTTGATTTGTTTTGGTATCTTTTATCGCCATCGAGAAAATCAATTTTAAATATAGTCAGTCAAAAAATAATTACCCCATAAAAGTTTATCGTATTATATCTTATGGTATATTGATCGGGTACAATTCGTCTTGGTAAATTAAATACACTAGTATGTGCTGTATCAGATACCGTTTGATTTGTTTTGGTATCTTTTATCACCATCGAGAAAATCAATTTTAAATATAGTCAGTCAAAAAATAATTACCCCATAAAAGTTTATCGTATTATATCTTATGGTATATTGATCGGGTACAATTCGTCTTGGTAAATTAAATACACTAGTATGTGCTGTATCAGATACCGTTTGATTTGTTTTGGTATCTTTTATCACCATCGAGAAAATCAATTTTAAATATAGTCAGTCAAAAAATAATTACCCCATAAAAGTTTATCGTATTATATCTTATGGTATATTGATCGGGTACAATTCGTCTTGGTAAATTAAATACACTAGTATGTGCTGTATCAGATACCGTTTGATTTGTTTTGGTATCTTTTATCACCGTCGAGAAAATCAATTTTAAATATAGTCAGTCAAAAAATAATTACCCCATAAAAGTTTATCGTATTATATCTTATGGTATATTGATCGGGTACAATTCGTCTTGGTAAATTAAATACACTAGTATGTGCTGTATCAGATACCGTTTGATTTGTTTTGGTATCTTTTATCACCATCGAGAAAATCAATTTTAAATATAGTCAGTCAAAAAATAATTACCCCATAAAAGTTTATCGTATTATATCTTATGGTATATTGATCGGGTACAATTCGTCTTGGTAAATTAAATACACTAGTATGTGCTGTATCAGATACCGTTTGATTTGTTTTGGTATCTTTTATCACCATCGAGAAAATCAATTTTAAATATAGTCAGTCAAAAAATAATTACCCCATAAAAGTTTATCGTATTATATCTTATGGTATATTGATCGGGTACAATTCGTCTTGGTAAATTAAATACACTAGTATGTGCTGTATCAGATACCGTTTGATTTGTTTCGGTATCTTTTATCACCATCGAGAAAATCAATTTTAAATATAGTCAGTCAAAAAATAATTACCCCATAAAAGTTTATCGTATTATATCTTATGGTATATTGATCGGGTACAATTCTTCTTGGTAAATTAAATACACTAGTATGTGCTGTATCAGATACCGTTTGATTTGTTTTGGTATCTTTTATCACCATCGAGAAAATCAATTTTAAATATAGTCAGTCAAAAAATAATTACCCCATAAAAGTTTATCGTATTATATCTTATGGTATATTGATCGGGTACAATTCGTCTTGGTAAATTAAATACAATAGTATGTGCTGTATCAGAAACCGTTTGATTTGTTTTGGTATCTTTTATCACCATCGAGAAAATCCATTTTAAATATAGTCAGTCAAAAAATAATTACCCCATAAAAGTTTATCGTATTATATCTTATGGTATATTGATCGGGTACAATTCGTCTTGGTAAATTAAATACACTAGTATGTGCTATATCAGAAACCGTTTGATTTGTTTTGGTATCTTTTATCACCATCGAGAAAATCAATTTTAAATATAGTCAGTCAAAAAATAATTACCCCATAAAAGTTTATCGTATTATATCTTATGGTATATTGATCGGGTACAATTCGTCTTGGTAAATTAAATACACTAGTATGTGCTGTATCAGATACCGTTTGATTTGTTTTGGTATCTTTTATCACCATCGAGAAAATCAATTTTAAATATAGTCAGTCAAAAAATAATTACCCCATAAAAGTTTATCGTATTATATCTTATGGTATATTGATCGGGTACAATTCGTCTTGGTAAATTAAATACACTAGTATGTGCTGTATCAGATACCGTTTGATTTGTTTCGGTATCTTTTATCACCATCGAGAAAATCAATTTTAAATATAGTCAGTCAAAAAATAATTACCCCATAAAAGTTTATCGTATTATATCTTATGGTATATTGATCGGGTACAATTCTTCTTGGTAAATTAAATACACTAGTATGTGCTGTATCAGATACCGTTTGATTTGTTTTGGTATCTTTTATCACCATCGAGAAAATCAATTTTAAATATAGTCAGTCAAAAAATAATTACCCCATAAAAGTTTATCGTATTATATCTTATGGTATATTGATCGGGTACAATTCGTCTTGGTAAATTAAATACAATAGTATGTGCTGTATCAGAAACCGTTTGATTTGTTTTGGTATCTTTTATCACCATCGAGAAAATCCATTTTAAATATAGTCAGTCAAAAAATAATTACCCCATAAAAGTTTATCGTATTATATCTTATGGTATATTGATCGGGTACAATTCGTCTTGGTAAATTAAATACACTAGTATGTGCTATATCAGAAACCGTTTGATTTGTTTTGGTATCTTTTATCACCATCGAGAAAATCCATTTTAAATATAGTCAGTCAAAAAATAATTACCCCATAAAAGTTTATCGTATTATATCTTATGGTATATTGATCGGGTACAATTCGTCTTGGTAAATTAAATACAATAGTATGTGCTGTATCAGAAACCGTTTGATTTGTTTTGGTATCTTTTATCACCATCGAGAAAATCCATTTTAAATATAGTCAGTCAAAAAATAATTACCCCATAAAAGTTTATCGTATTATATCTTATGGTATATTGATCGGGTACAATTCGTCTTGGTAAATTAAATACACTAGTATGTGCTGTATCAGAAACCGTTTGATTTGTTTTGGTATCTTTTATCACCATCGAGAAAATCAATTTTAAATATAGTCAGTCAAAAAATAATTACCCCATAAAAGTTTATCGTATTATATCTTATGGTATATTGATCGGGTACAATTCGTCTTGGTAAATTAAATACACTAGTATGTGCTGTATCAGAAACCGTTTGATTTGTTTTGGTATCTTTTATCACCATCGAGAAAATCCATTTTAAATATAGTCAGTCAAAAAATAATTACCCCATAAAAGTTTATCGTATTATATCTTATGGTATATTGATCGGGTACAATTCGTCTTGGTAAATTAAATACAATAGTATGTGCTGTATCAGAAACCGTTTGATTTGTTTTGGTATCTTTTATCACCATCGAGAAAATCCATTTTAAATATAGTCAGTCAAAAAATAATTACCCCATAAGTAGTATATACACTACTTTTAAGACAAAACAAGTTTTGTCTTAAAAGCAGCGTAAAAATACAATTCTATAGATTAAAATTAATTTTTAAAAATAAAAATAATGAATAAACTTTTTAAATAAAATTTTTAAACAAATGAAATTCTAAAATAATAAATTTGAAGAAAAAATATTTTAAAGAAAAATAATTAAAGAAAATAAATCTTTTAAATAATTAATTTTTGAATAAAAATTTTTCAAACTTTATTTAAATAAAATTTAAAATTATATGAAATTAATTTTTCTGTTCTTCAAAGTCTACATAGTCTAAGCATTCAATAGGGTAGAAATATTGGTGGTTTCTTCCGCCAAAAACGCATACCAAAGGTAGCTGGGGATAGATGAGATCTATGTGATGCCGAACATAAAAATATTGTCTAATAGTCACACGTAGGTATCCACGCAATGCAAACACACGATCAGCGCCCATAATTGTTAATTTACTTGGATATACTTCAAACTGAATATGACGCAAATGATTTGTAACTAAATACTTCTTTCCAGGTTTTCCATCAGAAAATTCACGTTGTCCAATTCCCGCGGTTGCGATATCTTCATTTGTCATGCTTGTAAGTGTTTGTATGTGTTGTAAATTTTCGTTGTATCTTTTTCTCATTTCGATGTGCAATGATTCAGGTGTACATCCTCCATTGAATTTACAAAGTAACTGAAGAAGAGAACCCGTTTTCAAGGGCGGAGATATTTGGGAAGATTCACTCCTTCCTGACGTGTCGTCGCTTGTTCGCATCTTGATTATCTTCCGCTCTTATTATTTATACCTTATATACTAAGGGGTCCTTTAGCAAACCTAATTCCAGGAAGTTCGCCATTTCCATTTCTTCTTAAATTCACATGTGCCTTAAACACTATAGCCAAAACAAAAATTAGTACCAAATCGAGGACATAAGCTATTAATAGAAACATATCTTTATTAGGATTTTCTGAAGGCCCTATCGAAAGGGCATGAGCCCTATCAACGATAAAGCAGGCATTTACATTTGGAGGAATTGGTCCATGAAGAGGATAAAGAATATTACTATCGTTTTGCTCGTAAGCGTAAACCGCATAAAGGCAGAAAATAAGAAAAACAAGGTACACCATTTTTTATTATGAAATTAAAAACTTCTTATCTTATATACTAGGCATCAGCGATAAACGGGCTAGAAAACGTTTTAAAACAAAATCACGCCCCTCCGAAGGGATTGAATGCAACTTTTGAAGAACGGATGAAAAAGTATTACCCTGTTTTGAACGTAGGATGAGGAAGCAAATACAATAATGTCCACAAGTATCTGACAAGGGAGATTGTAAGGAAAATTTATTTTGTTTCACTAAGGAAAAATTGGCTAGCATTGAATGTCTCATGTCACAATTTGGTTCCTCGGCAAATGAGTCAAAATATTCCAATGTATCTGGAGTATCTGAATAGCATGCAATCCAGTGCTCACCTACCGTACCTTTCCGCATCGTGTTTGCAACAAAACAAAAAGGTCTATTCTTTACAATGTTTGGTATATTATTCGAAGAGAAAACACCTAAAAATTTATTTTTAAGTGAAGGGTAGCGGTATAATATTTTTTCAATCTGAAGTGAATTCATTTTAAACTGATCCGTCAGTACTTAAAACACGATCTGCATTTATGGACAGTATTGCATCGAACTCGCCCATAATTATCATTTCATATCCATCATCCTTTACGGGGTGATTGAAAATACAACGTACAGTCGTTGTTCCTTGTCTGATTAATTCTAGTCCGTTCGTATCTTCAAGTGTTGAAGTCATCGGAATAACAAAGAAACAGGATGATTTAGAAAATTCCTTCATACTGATATCAAGAGTTCTTTGGTCAGTGTTTGGCCAATTATCAAGATCCATACCTACATACATATCAGAATAAGCGCGAACAAAGTTGTTATCAGCGAAATCAAGATCATACGAAACAGCGGGGAACTGAAATCCTCCAAATTCTGCCGAAATTGAGCGTATATTTGCATGTTCAAAAGTAAACGGGGACAATGCAGTATTTCCAGTAAACGCTGGGGAGTTTACAAAACAGATTACTAAACGCCTTGGACACGTACTAGTGAACGTTGCATGCGTAATTTCCTGACGCCCTTTTCCAAGATAAACACTTCGAATATCTATTTTTCTATAAGCATATTTTGCAGGTGCCTGTTCAAGATGTCGAGCGATAGCATTATTTAACGACATACTCAAATCAACCTGTTTAACAAAAACTCTCATGTCATGAAGACGAAGGCGGTATGTATGAGTGTTGTCTACTAAAGCGGCAGCGTTACGAAATTTTGGAGTATGGATTAGAAATTCATCTGAATTTTTGTATATTGTCCAGATCACGTCACTATGCGGAATTAAGAGCTGGTTTTGACGCGCCATATCATAATCTAAATGAGAAAACATTCTACATAATTTACCTTTAGCAAAACGAGAAGCACGAGATTTAAATCCTGATCCATCATAATCATCTTTATCAACAGCGTCCTTATAATAAAGAGCAGCTTCGTAAATGCCTTTACTTACCTCTCGATCTGCGCCAAGTTCATGAAGAATTATACATCTATATGCATAGTGTATACCCGAGTCATAACATTGAACACCATTTATTGAAAGAGTGAGACGGCGAATCCATGTAAGACCTAAATATTGAGCAACGCCTGTATATTTATCTCCTTTAAAATCGGCCGCTTCACCGTCTGTAATTGGAACCCACTCCCCGCTCGTTGCATCTTTTCTTTCGATAGATAAAACCAGGCTTAAAAATGTTTTGCTCAAATCAAGATAGAGCGTGTCACCAAAGTAACGAAAAATAAACGGCCCCGCAGACTGATTAAGAGCATTAAGGGGTAGAAGTTCCTTGTATGCCGAACGCTGAATACCTACATTAGTAGAAGGAATCGAAAAGAAGGTCAGACGATTATCAACACCTTCAGAACTATCTTTGTCAATTTTCTTTATCGTCGTCATTTTTTATTTTAAAAAGTTAAAAATTACTTATATACTCAGAAATCTTCTAAACTTAGCTGATCCCTATATCTTCGACCTTTTTTTCCTAAGTTTTCTTTAATAAGTTTTGGTTTATTCTTTCTTTTACCTTTTCCGCATTGCTGAAGTTTTTTACCAACTTTCTGAAGACCTTCACTACCATGTTGCTTCAAAGCATCACTAACTGATCGCCCTTGTGAAACATCTTCTAGGATATTTTTCCCGACGTTAACTGCTTCTTGTCCCGCACTAGAAGCCAAATTTTTAACTATAGGCATAAGAAAACGTCCTACAGTACCAAGTACGCCAAAACCTCTTTGATATCTTGTTCCCTGAAAATAGCTATTTGATTCTGGCAGATCTGTTCGTGAGCCGCCATCTTGAGCCGCTAAAAACGGACCCCAGTTTATTTTATCTAAATCTACCGGCACATGCGTCATTTTCAAAATAGAGAGCGTTGAAAATGTAGTGTAAGTATACAGGTTCCCCAATGGAATTTTACTAGTTTTCCTGTTAAGGTTCGAATTTCAATAGTAATGTCTGGATGACGTTTACCTAATAGTCGATGATGATGTTCGGTCATATATACTTCGGAAATACTTTCACCAGGTTTACCTCCAACATTCACAACCCGTAATAACGGGGCTGTTACATTACCTATTATACTATTTTCAACAAGTCTTGGTGCATAAACCAGAAATTGACGCACACCTCCAGATATATCAGGCATATATTTTGCCACTTGTCCACTATGAACTTTCTCAGAATCAAAACCAAGAGTATATGCTAATTGTCGACTTAATTGAATATATTGTACGTTTCCTTGTAAGAAGACATGAAACCTCTTATGCAATTTATCAAAATGTACTGAAACCCATTGATATTTTGGATCGGCGAGTTGTATATTGGAAAAGTTAAGAAGCATTTTTAGATATTCGGGAGGATAGGCATATTTAGCAAAATGCATTTTCTTTACATTAGGATCCGAATCATCAACGTGTATTTTTAACTTTTCTTTGGGAAGTTCTTTCTCCACCTTTTCTTGATTTGGAAGCTCTTGTTTCTTTTTGTCTTCGCTAGATACACCACCATGTCCAAAGAAGCTTTTCAAAAATGAAGGCCTTTCAGAAGGTTCTCCAATTAACATTTCAGGGCGTGGAAGAGATGGCAGTGGATATTCACTTTGGATTTTTTGATCCTCTTCAGGATGATTATTGTTTTGTGATAAATTAGCCGTTGAAGGCAAAATACTTTCAGGATCTTCTTCTGTCAATGGAGGTGCCCATTGTTCCTCTTCCTTATCGTTAATTGTTTGAGATTGCTGCAGTGTCTTTTCTTGGTCATCATCCTCAGTGTCCATTTCGTTAATCAGTGGTTCTTCAATATTTTCTTCATCTGGTAATGGAGCTTCCCATTGCTCTTCGTCGTCATCGGTTATTGTTTGTGATTCTTTCGGAGTATCGTCTTCTTCATCAACTTCTTCAATAATTGTTGGTAATTCCTGTTCCTTAATAATATTTTCTTCATCTGGTAAAGGGGATGTCCATTTATCCTCGTCAGTTATTGTTTGTGATTCTTTCGGAGTCAAGTCTTCTACCTCTGTTTTTTCTTCTTGTGATTCATATTCTTTATGCTGCTCAATATTTTCCTCGGATAATGGAGGTGTCCATTGCTCTTTGTTGGAGGGAACATCATTTTCATTATACTCCTCAATATTTTCATCGATATTCTCTTCTAGTAATTCTTCATTTTCATCTTCAATAGTTGGAGATTCAGGACTTGTTTCTTTGTCCTGTTTTGCAAGTTCCGCGTCAACTTTACCAATAATTTCTTCTGATAGACGTTTTTGCCCCGCAACAGCTTCTTCAACTTGACTGGCTGCTTCCTTTACCTTGCGTTCTGCGGCCTTAGCACGATCTGCAGATTTTCGTGCATCGGTAACATTACCGCGCGTTTCCGCCGCTTTAGCTTCTAGTTGTGCTTCTGAGGCTCTTTTTCCGCACTCTAAAGATTCCTCTGTCCATTTTTCTATTGCAATTTTACGATTAGTTAACAAAGTCAATTGTGCTTTAACCCAACCAAGAATATTTTCTGGCGTTTTCCTTATATGCACCGTTTCCCCTGTCTCCTTTAATGTTATCACACTATCTTTTAGCGCGTACTTGATACGCGCATTTTGCCAATACTTGTTACCAAGTTCCATATTTATTTGCGCTTGCTCTGCCAACTCTACACTATTCCTCCACGCCCTTGTAGCTGCACGAACAGCCATGTCCAATAAAGTTTTTTGGTCATTATTTAGGGAGGGCTTTTCAACAGTCTCTTCTACATGTGAAAGGGGTGTTATTTTTCCATCTAAAGGAGTTTTGTCATCATTAGATTCTTGTTGCGAATCATTTGTTTTCTCCAATTCGTTTGAAGTCTCAGGACTAAGAGGAGCTTCTGTTACAGGTATAGTTACAGGCGTTTCCCCTTTTGGAATGTCATCAGTAGATGAAATAGAAGTAGAACTCTGCGTTTTTTCTTTGTTTCCAGCAGGCGTATCTTCTCCAAGATTTTCTTGGTCATTTTCCCTTGTCGGTAAAGGATCAGGTTGTTGAATAGTAGAGGGTTCTATTGAGGAAATAAAACTTTTAATTGCATTTATTATTATACTTTTCTGATCTGTTTGCGGCTTTAATCGAACAACAAGGCCTCCTGATACCGGAGATATACCTGGAAGTTTTGCGTCCTTAATTTCTTTATTTAAATATTGTATAAATTTGTAAGCAAGGTCCTTTGGCATATCGAGGTAACCATCCTTTTCCAATTGTTGAGTTGCACCCTCTAAAGAGAAAATAATCTGAGCAGAAGGCAATTTTTCTTCCTCCTCTTTTATATCTGGAGTAGGTGCTTCTTCAATAGGTGTAACAACTTTCTCTTCAGGCGGATGCATAAATTTTTCATTATCTGGAGTAGATTCCAATTCAGCCGTCTCTTCAGTTTGATCAACTGAAGGAGGATTCTTAAACTTTAAAAGGGCTTGTTTGATTCGCTCTCTTTGATCGGAATGGGGATTGAATCTAACCATTTCTATACCATCTACTGCTAGAGGGCTTATAGGAGGTAATCGAATTCCTTCTTTACCTAAAAATTTCATAAAATTAAATGCAATCTGTTTTGTCATATCAAAATAGCTATTTTTGATCAGCTGTTCTTCAGGTTCTAATTGAGTCTGATGAGGAAGAATAAATTTATCAATAACTTTTAAGTAAAGGGTTTTTTGATTTGCTGGAGGTAAAAGACGAATATTTCTATCTCCATCACCTGAACTCAAATTCGTAAGTTTGGGACTAACTGCATCATCCTCTTCCGATAATAGCTTTATAAATTTATTTAATTCATTAGAGTTGAGATCGAAATAACCATGTTTATCATACTGTTCTTTTATAGATCCGACAGAACGCCGTTTGCGATATTCCCCATAAATTCTTTTTTTATTCTCTTCAAGCCTCGTTTCCTCACGCTCTCGATCCAATTCCTTTTTCCATACATCAAGCAAAACTGCATTAATGGACTCTTCTAATGCTTCTTCTGAGGCAAAGGACAAATCAGGTATCTCGATACGAATAGGATAAAGTTCATTTCCATATCTTCGAAAAACAGTTATAGATTCTTGTTCTTCAGAATCCCCAAATAATGAGAAGGAAAATGGATATATAATATTAGACAGTGCAACAGTCCAACTTGAATCCAACTCAAGCGTGTCAGGCATTCTAACAGTAAATTTGGAAGTTGTATTTCCTTCAACGCCTCCTGTATTTGAGGGCAATATTACATAAAATGAGTCCATATTTATCTTCTAACAATATCACTATCGTTAACCCAACTATTAAAATTATCGTTGTATCCAATCCAACGAACAAAATGTTGTTTATGGCCTGCCCGTGTACGTGTTTTTAAAATTTCTGCAATACGGTGAGTAGTATCTTCCTGTGTGGGTACTAATTCTTCTCTATAAAATATTCCTTCAATTAAATTTCCTTCAAAATCTTTTAATTTATATGTTATGGGTGATCTATTGTCGTTTTTGATATGCACACGAAATAATTCGTCAGTGTAGTTGGGTAAATATCCCTTTTCGAATTTACCTTTTTCTTTTGTGATACGAACAATTTGTCCTGGCTCCAGTGTTGAGCTTGATTTAGTATTTTGCGGAATTTTAGGACCCTTATATAGTCTATTATAAAGTTTCCCAGCATTTTTAAATGTAACAGAATTTGGGGTTACACCTGTGGTTCGATTAATACTTTCATTTATTCCTGCAATTATTTTTGAATAACATCCTTCCAACATAGTGTATTTTGGTCGCTAAAATATCTATACAATCTTTCTTTAATTGTACGGTTGGCCCTTTCAGCCATAGAAGCGTGAACATCGGGACTATAGACTACCCGCTTATCAATATCCTTCTTTTTAAAATATTCTTTCATTCGTTTTGCCTCAAATTCTAACCCTCGATCCGTATATAATTTATGCGGAAGTATCCCGTCTGAAAGCTTAAAAATATTTTCGAACGCGTCAATCATATCTTCGGATCTTTTAGATTTGGCAGGCACAGCAAAAATTTTTCTACTTAATACATCAATACATACCAAAAGATACTTATACCCATCATTATGTTCAGTTAATTGATCAAATATAGCCAGATCCGCTTGCCAATCTGTGTGCAGGCCGCTTGGTCTAGTGGCTAACCTGGGAAACTTTTTTCTTAGGGGTCTATGCATTGTATACACCCTTTGCTTATGCATAAAATCATAAACATCCTGAAATTTTATTTTAGGATATTTTCGACGCGCTTCTTCATAAACGCGATTTATTCCTGCATATGAAGCGGGAGAATTAAGCGAATAATATATTTTTTCTAAAAAAGTATCTAAAGCTTTTCCCATATTTTTGGCATAAATTTATTTTTTCGCCGAACTAATCCAGGTGAATTTATAGGCATGACTTTTACTAGAACTCTCTTTTTTCTTTTACCGCTGCCTGATTGATTATCGGTTGAACTACCTTCAGTAGTACTTTCTCCACGCGTCTCTTTAATCATCTCTTTCACTAACGGGTCCTTAGAAAGACGGTTAAATAGAAAACTGAAACCTTTTGGGGGCGATGATGTCTCGCCCTTTACATAGTCGAGAACATCTGTGAAATTGCTATTCTTTACAAGTCTTCCAGGGACATTAGATTCAAAACTCCCGTTCTTACTTATTCTAAATTTTTCAGCATTATCTTTAACATAATTATCCAATTCTGTGGAATAACGTGATGCAATAATACCCTTGAATTTGGAAAAAGGAATTGCACTTTTTCTTTTTGCTCGCGGCAACTTAGGAGTTACTTCTGAATCCGTCTGATATTCGGAGTTTGAAGCTGATTGAGCTTGTTGGGAATTAATTTTGGTTTTGGTGTAGAAGCGATATTTTCCTGCAAGTATGGTGCAACATCTGGAGCAGGTTTTCCTTCATCAATAATAACTTTTTGTGGCCGATTTTCCAACTCATGTTTGAGCTGACGCCTCTTCTTATATAATAAACTGTATTTCTTTGCTTTCAAATCTTCCGAAATTTTAGGGTCATCGAGGGTTTTCATAATATCGACATCCGTCTGTGTCTTCTCTGTTTGAAGATAATCTCCACTTTTAATCATGCCTAAAAGAGTGAGATATTCGCTCTCGGGCACCATGATCATTTTCTTTGTATGTTTCATTCCTGTGAGAATTTATGAATTATATGTTCAGCTAAAGCGCCTAAGACGGGTACTAGTATAGCGGCTAGAGCAGCACTACCTCCTTGTTGTATTCTATTTCTAGCACTTTTTGCTGTACGAGTTCGTGCAATTGCCCTATAGAAATCCGCAAATTGAGATAATTTTCTGCGTTGCTTCCTGCTTAGTGTAAAATTATTCTTTAGAATATTTGCACAAATTTCAACGATAGCTAAAATTTGATCTGCGCTTGCTGAAAGGATGAGCGCGTTTTTCTTTTTATCGGAAGTAGTTTTTGCTAATTGTTGGAGAAACTCAAAGTTTTCCTTAACGTATGGGCTATAATTGAATGATGGCATTTTCATTATAAAATGTTTTGAGTACTTATATATTACAGAGGCAAATATATAGAAGTTTTTTCTCCGGGAAAAATTTTTGAAGATAATCGCATATTTTCATCTGTGTTAGGATGCATGTTTATTAATAGATAAGAAAACGTTCTGATGTTGCATCTCGATATGCTTCAAGAAAATAATTAAGCATTTTAGGAAAAAGCTGTGAGCCTAGTGTACGTACTTGCAGAAGACCCTGAGGGTTTTTTGTTAGAAGGATATAATGGGCATTTGCACGGGCCGTCCTTATATTACGTCCGTATAAAGATTGTGTGACAAAAATCACACTTACACCCCAATTGTGTGAACCTCTAGTAAATAGTAAATCTAAGAAATCATTTGGAATATTAAGCATTAAGTCATCTAAAACTAAAAGCTGATGCTGTTTAATTAGTTCAGATTCTGGAATCCCGTTATAAGTAGTTATTCCCATTTCCTTAAGCTTAAAGACAGTTTCATTCATTTCTCCAAAACAATATAATATTTTTGAAGGAGGAGGATCTATGAGCTGGTCATTATGCATCAGAATTTTAGCAGCCATTGGGTTTTGCCACTCCCCGTGGCACCCGAAATTATCATAGTGAAAGGGGCTATAAACATTTTGTTTGAATTAAATTCTTGTATTTATTTATATAGGCCCTAAAATATGTATCAAAAAGCAGTTATTCAAAATGTGGTATCTACAGCCAGTCTGTTAGAAAATAACAACAAATTAGATCTTGCGCAACTTGCATCTAAGATTCCTAATGCTAGATATCGTCCTGAGCGCTTTTCTGCTCTAACAGTTAAGATTAAAGAACCAATAATTGCTACAGCACTACTTTTTGCGAATGGACGAATAGTTTGTGTCGGAACAAAATCAGTAAAGGAATCTGAAACAGCTATCATATATTTTGTAAAACTAATTTCTGCGGCATCAACAATATTAATAAATATGCGAAATTTTAGTATTCAAAATATTGTCTCTTCGTTTACATTTTCAGGAACTCTAAATTTACCAGGTATCTTGATTTTTGCTTAAAAATTAATTTTTAGCTTTGTATGATTCATTGAGGGTTTCTCCTCCCAAATGGCTTGCTAGGCACATCTCCTACAATCCAGAATTTTTTCCAGGGATGTGTCTAAGACTAATGGAATCACGAGCCGTTATTATACTATTCACAACAGGAAAATGCATTATTACAGGCGCAAGATCAGAAGAAGAAATTTACTTAACTCAAAATAAAATTTACAATTCAATTTCAATATTTTTGAAGAATTAAAAAATACTTGTGTTTATTTCAGTTCGTAATTCCATCATTAGTTCACCAAGTTTGTTCTCTCCCTCCCAAATGCTTGGATCATTCAGACAAGGACTTTTATGACTCAAGCCATTACTCCAATGTAGATTTGAAGCTGATGCATGTGTAATAAGCCCATCCCCTGTTGCACGTAATTGATTGAAAAGCTGTAGATTTTGTGTAAATTTTGCCCATAGCCCTGTATACATTATCTATAAAATATTATTTAATATTTTGTTAAAAATAAATAGTTGCCTTGTCTTTAACTGAATTCCATTCGTTCTTATTATAATTTTTCACACGTGTTCCAATTCGTTTTATTGCAAATGGATTATCGAGCATAAGCACATCTGCAGCAAGTTCCAAATCCCCAAAGAATCTAGCCTTTTGCCAGACGAAATACTGTTCAATTGAATTGAATGAACGGCCAAGCAGTGTAAATGTTGTTTTAAATCGGTTATCAAACCACATCTGGGAGAGTTGAATATAAAAATATTTTGTTTTTGTGGCCCAATAATTTCTTCAGGGGGTAGAGAATTTTGTTCATGTTTTAAATGAAGACGTTCCATCATCAGTGAAGCGGATTCTTAAATTATTTTAAATTAATTTACTATATAAATGTGTACCAATATTGACGTCGCTGATCATATTGATTCTGCAAACTTAAAATAAGTATTAACAATCAATATAGATAGAATGCATAAAACATTTGTTTAAAAATTTTCTGAAAAAATATTTATTCATGATAATAAGCTAAAATTAATTTCAGGTTTGTTCATCTATTTCAACGAAGTCCAAGCACTCGATAGGATAATAGTATTCATGTGTTCCTCCTCCTTTAACACACACAAGAGGCAAATGAGGATAAACAAGATTAACGTAGTGACGAACTAATAAAATTGTCTTGAAATATAATATGTTTAAAGAAAGAAAAAACCTTATTGTTATTGATAAAAATCCTCGAAGAGCGAGAGTTCGATCAGATCCCATATTCGTAAAATTTTTAGGATACACTTCGATGAAACGATTTTAAGATGGTTTGTAACTAAAAATCTCTTTCCAGGGAATATGCTGTTTTTGTTAAATTCCTTTTGTCCAATTCCTGAGATATCTTCGTTTGCAAGAGATTGTATGAATTTTAGATTTTCGGTGCAATTATCTCGTATTTCACAATTAAGTAATTCAGGTACACATCCTCCTTGAATTGGCAGAGTAGTTTGATTAGCGGTGTAGTCTTGATGCAAATATTCTTTGAAGTTATTGTTAAATTTTCCAACATTCCTGTAGTGATTTCTTAATTTTTATATGAATTTAGTTAATAAATTAAATTTACCTAAATTGTTTGTCATTTTTATCAAATCTGTATTAAATAACCAAATCTGAAATTATCTGTTAATTGGATTAATAAGTATATTTGTATTAAAACATTTAATTTAAGAAAAATTTTTAATTAAAATTTATTCAAGGTATATAGGATCAATAAGTGGTCGCCTCTGTATCCATAAGGATACAATCAAAATTATCATCAACTATTCCTTTGTCGTAGATTGGAGCATATCGTCTGAATTTTGGCATTTGTAATGCTTAAAATATCCATTACCTTTTTTGAGATCTGCTTGTAACCTCTCCTCTCCTCCAACTTGGCTGAAAATGTGTGCGTTCCAGGATGACAGGCTCCTGCTCCTCTCCATACGCTTCAACCATTTTCTAAATATTTTTTTAATTTAGAAAACGATTAATGGATAACCTTGAATTGATTAAAGTCTAGAGGGGAATCAACTTTGTCCCAGCAACCGCGGCATTTTACAATAAATTTAATTTCACCACTAATTCTGTGCTTCATTTTCATTGCATACTTAAAAATAATTGTTTGCTCAAAATTAATTTTATACCTGCTTGCATCCCCCAGTATAGAATGCAATGATATTCCATTCCCCATACTCGCGATCCATCATACCAAGCATCTCGCCCACACGAAAGGGGGGCGTTTGTCCACGACGATGCAAGTAAAAGCAGCTATCCGTGTCAGTATACAACAGCTTGCAATCCTTTTCTTTTACAATCCTTTCCATATAGTCATATAGCATTATTCGGGCTGTTGCGGTTGTAATCAATGCCACTGCAATGTTATATTTGTCATGTGGTCGTACAAATTCTCTTCGTTGCTTATACGGAACGGAAAAAAGGTTTGGCGCCAACATCTTACTGCACCAAGTTCAAGTTTCGGATCATTGAGAACATTATGTAATTCTACAGGCGAGCTTGTTATGCGCAATCCTAAAAAATTTAAGTGACAAATTGAAAGCAAAATATACCTGTGATAAATTGCAACCGCAGCGCCCATCGTCCCCACCTAAATAATTATAATTAGTGATTAAAAATTTTCTCACATTGAATTGTTGCAAGTTTTTGCAAGGTAACGCATCCCCTCGTTTCTTTCTATCCTCGTTGGATCTAAATGTATTCCATATTCTCTTTTGGTTTCTTTCAATAAATTCTTTTTTCCGCTGATCCTCGATCTCAGGATTGCCAGGGACTAGTACACTACTCGGCCAACCGCTTGCCTAATAAAAGTTTATAAATATGAAAATATTTAAAACCTCAATTTTAAGACACATCATATCCTGAACATAAGGCCGTAATAGTGTGTCGGACCACTGTTCCCAATGATAAATGCTGTATACTTTGTTACACGGTATCCTTTTTTCAAAGCAAGTTCAAGTTCCACTGAACAGGTTGTACTAACAAATCCTCGTTCATCATCTTTGTGTTGGACACCATTCATGACCAATTCTTTATTATATTTACGGTTTGCACGTATCGCTAACCCAGGCGATGCTTCCACGGCACAACTACGGCAGAGATGAAAGATCTGTTTATTAATAAATGAAAATTTCTAAAAAAATATCTACCAATTTTCCATGAATATTTTCAGGAATTACTGGAAGATATAAATCATCTGGAGGAATTATGAAAATCTTGAATAGCCCTTTAAATGGATGTAAGTCTTCAGGCTTTTGTCCAATTTACATTTTTATTTAACTCCAAAACTTTTGGATGTCCTAATAATTTTCAAGATTATTAAATAGTTAAAAGTCACCTATTGGATAAAAGGCGTAAAAATTCACAGCAGGATATAAGCTGACAACATCAAAGCATGAATCTCATAAGCTTTCTCAAGAGTTCCTTCTAGATCACATTTAAGCGAAAGAGGACCTGTTCTTCCTCCCTTAATTTAAGATTTAATAATAAATTGAATAAATCATACATGGAAAGCATCCCTAGGGTAAAGAGGGCCAATGTCTGGCAATCTATCAAAGAACGAGACATTTCAGGGCACTCCTCAAGGTCTTTCATACTTCACATTCCCAGACGGGAATAGTCCAAATTCCAGCTTCCTTCAACAATCGAATACGTTCATCAAGTTTGTCATTATTATATAGCGAGGTCTTTCCATTTAGACAAATTTCATGTGGGCGATATAAACTAAAAATAATTTATTCACATAGAATGTTAATTACCATTCATGTCCGTGCCAGGCACATCCCAGGAATTCAATTGCTTGGTCCCATCCGCCATGAGTGCTTTTAATATACCCATCCAGTCGTAAAAGACTTCTGTCGGAAACACGTACCCCTCTTTTCTCCTTCTGGACTTTCTCGATGTTGAATTTGGAGATCTGTTTTGTGAGAAACCATCGAAGATATTTTTAAAGCGATTGCTGATTGGTTTGTATCCTTATGATATCCGTTGTCGGGAATAATACCCATTTGGGCCTTTTTCAAATAATTTATACCTTAAAATTTTTACTATATTTAATTAGTTTTAAAAACATACAAAAATGGCGAATGCAAGCGCTTGCAATTGTCATTGAATTAACAAGCACGTCATCACGCTTTGCAGGCTCTGTAGCTAATGCAAAGAAAAGGCGTTGAAGCTTTACAAGTGCATGAGCTAGAATACGCACGTCTTGTTGACAATATTCGACAATTTGTTCACGAAGGCAAAACGGTTCGTTTTTATTGGCTGTGTACCATTCTTCAAACATTTTTCTCCTTTCTTTTCCCATTAATCAGGGTAATAATATTGTGATCAGGTAATCCTTTGAGACGGACATCATATTTTTATTGAAATTCCATCCATGAGGAAAAAAGGACTTTCCTCCTTCGTCGATTTCAAGTGCAAGAGCTTTGGGGAGTTGTTCCAATTTAAGCATTGTCCAATTGAATGAGTCGCGAAATGAATATAAGGAAGCGACTTCTCTGTTTTTTAATTAGAACTTCGTAGAGCTTGTTTCCTGTCCTTGTTATTTTTGGCTCAATTCCAAAATGTTTGATTAATTCCCCTAACAGCAGATGCATATCATATCGACTTAAATTAATAATAGAAAATGAAATATAATTAAAACAAACCCCCCATAATGTGAAATAGCATATGTTTTCCCTGTTCGCTGATTCCCTAACCCATTAATCAACCATTCCAAAAAATTCACGCAAAGGATTTGAAAAGTCTGCTGCTGTCCAAGTTCTCATCCTATGCTTGTTAATCCCGCAAATTTTGCAAGAACCAGTTTTCTCATTTCTCCAGTTATCATTGACTATGCATTGATAACACATTAACAAGGCCTTAATTTGATTATATATTTTTTGTACTTATTAAATAAATACCGATACGCATTTACATGGTGTAATTGATAATTTTCATCATTAGGTAAAGATTCTACAGGATTATCTTTTTGTAGGCTGATCCCAATATTCTTGATTGTTCCTTGTCGGAAGGAAATTAGCTCGCATTCAAGTCAAAGGCAATCTGAGACCTATTTATTGTTAAAATAAATTTTAAAATAAAATACCATAAATATTCTTGATCAATGTTTTGGAACAATGTGGTTGCCACATAACAGTTTGTTCTTCGATCTTGTGCTTTGAAAGACATAGAGAACAAAACTGAATACAAACATGTATGACCGTTGTCTTTTTCAACATCCTCATCTGTGGATTCGCTTTCAGATTCTTTTGATTTAACTTTTTAACACGATAGACATGCCCGCATTCCTCACATCTAAAAAGTTAGTTATAAATTTATACTCGTTTAAAATACCGTTTAAAGATCTTGCAGATTCCTTTCTCTATGTGCCTTTTATAGCAGTCAGGATTTTTTAAATATATTTAACACTGTAAACATTTTTTAGAAAAATCTTCAAGCACTTTGCATGGAAATCCAAAACCCATCCCACCAACATCGAGGGCATTTAGCGACGCATTTTTTTCGATGATCAATTTTCTTAGTATAAAGGAGCCTCACAGTCAATACAATAATACGATCCAAAAAGTGCATTAACATTTCTGATTCCATAATAATGTCCTTCTTTTAAGTATAAAGCAATTTTCATGTCTGCCCTTTCCGTTCCTTTCCATAATGGGCGCAATTTTCCATGTTCTCCAAACACAGATATTTCTGTACTTGCCGGGCCAAACGGCAAATTCAGATAACGGTTTGTAACACTCGGAACATGCTCATCATAAGTATACTCTGCAGCGCACGTAGGATAGCGGATTCCATGTCTGAATAGTTGCTGCAGCATTTCTTTAACCAAAAATTCACGCTTGAATAATCGCATTTTTATTTTGTCCATTTACAAGCCTCTGAAATTTTTTATTCTCCAAAATTGTCTTATCTAGGTTGACATGTCGTAATTTTTTAAGTTGAACAGCGAGAATTAAAAACAATGAACGTTTGATGGAGGGTTAAAGAGTTTCGTTATGGACCTAAATTTTTAAACTTTAATGATAATAAAAAATAATTACAGGAATCAAATTGTTGATATCAACTCCTTGGTGGAATTTCTCTCGACTTCCTGCCCATTCCTCCCTGACCTTGTTTTAATAATTCAGAGCCTCATCATGCGATGGACCCATAACAATCTAAACAAAATTTATTTAAATATTAACGAATAATATTTTACCCATAAACCAATATGTATAGGCTGACTGTATGAGAAGGTCTGCCCAGCGTTTTCCGCACTTTGGTCCACAGCATCAAATTGTTCCATAACCAACCTGCGGAGTGTTGCTGAGCAAGACCTCTATATGGAATTTGAATGGGTTTTTCAAGAACAGAACTTCGTATTATGATTGAACACTTCTCAGATTTTGCACCTGAAGCGTTGTCGCCTTTGCAAGAAGTGATCTACCAAATCTTCTAATAGTTTTAATCACTGCCCTCTGGTGCGTCATCGACATTCCTAACTGTAAATACGTTCTGAAATTTATAATTTACTTATACAAATTTTTATTATACCTAAAAACTCCTATTTTAAATTTTTGTGCTTTTGATGTTCTCAGATACTTCTTCATTGTAAAAATGTTTGATTGGAAATTCGCCAACAATTTTTGAGCGACTCATCTATTTTTTAAATTAGCACAAAAATTAATTATTTAAAATATAAAACTGCGGAATTAAACGCTAAAATGAAAATGAATGAATTTTATATTATTTATTTCATGAAAAATTTAATGTTTTAAACAAATCACAATATTTTTCACCAATCTTCTGTCGGTCTGCATATCCTCGTTGTTTTCAAAAATATTAGCAACTCTCTGCATGCTCCATGGTAACTAAGTCCCAGTGTGCCTCACGGCTTCCTCATTGATGTTAAGTTGCGGATTCAACACGTTTGGTTATATCATTCATAATAATAATTGGGGAATTTTCTGAAAATCCAATTTACAAAAATCTTCATTAAAAAATACCTCTGCGTTTCTTTGGATCTATGTATCGCGCATAACAAAAAATATCAATGGCCGTTTCAAAATCTATTTGCTCCCAAAATTGGCTATTTGGGTTGCCAAAGTGACAGTGTACAACTCATCCTTTAACAACATCGACAATCGCCTTGAAAATATTTAATTAAATTTATAAGTTTTTAAAATAACTTGTCTTCCCAAAGCATTTCGCTGCTTCAAAAAGTATTCGTTTATTCGGCCTATCGTAATTTGAGGATATTGGTTACTGTGATTGTTTTAATAAATGCTGCATAAAAATCCTCTTTCAATTGTTTTCATCTAATTCAATTCCATTAACACCTCCAAGTTGATGAGCTAATCGGATGCGTTTTTCCTTGAGTGACTCAATAGCAACTTCGGCCACATGTCGATCCATCTGAAATATTACTTTAAAATACAAAAGAAAGTTAATCAAACATTTTTCCAAATCCGTGTAGATATTTTTCAGCTAAAATATAAATTAAAAAGGATGAAATTAATTGAAAATATAAGCGAAAACGCCATTAATAGAATTCAAAAATATAGAAAATTTTATTTCAACAAAGAATATATTGTAATCATTTGTTCTTTGTTAAAAGTGTTGAATAAATTATATGTTTTCTGTTGAAAAAATTCTTTGTTTGCTGCCAAACAATTATAGGACAAAGCTAAATATCTTATTAATTAGTTTTTTACTAAAACTTACAATAAAGTTTAATTCATATTTTTCACCACATTTTGTGCAAAAAACAAGTCGTTTGCTCAGAAACGTTTGTAAACGGCTACAATAATCACACTAAATGTAAAAATAGTTATTATTTTTATAAAAATATACCTGGTGCAGTATCGCAACAAAGTTTCAACAGGCTTAAAAGCTTGTTGTCATTTCCTTTAGCAATGTTCGACCTCGTCGAGCATATTAAAGACTCCCGCAACTAAAAAATAATTATTAAAAAATTTTTAAAAATTCTATACCTTTTTCAAAGCTCGATGTTTGTTGATCATATTTCAAATTCTTTGTTGTTTGTCCTTTAAAAAATTTGTTTATTATTTTAAAGTATTAATTTACTCCCAAGGGCCTGAATAAGACATCCCTAGCAGAATATTTTTGTCCAAATCCTCAGCGCACAATTCCATTGTAAGGATTGCATTATCTGAACTCCCGCATTTGAATATAAAAAGTATTCTCTCTTCTTTTTGATCCTCGCGACATTTCAGAAGCATTGGTATATAACAGTCCGCTTTTCTAGGCTCCTTAAGAATTTGTGGCACGGGTTGAGGATACCTTCGGCACTAAATTCATTGCACGTTGTTGGCCCTGAAATAGATTTATTTATAAACTTAAATGTTAACATACGCTCAGATTTCATTTTCTTGTACTCTTCCTCATTATCGTCTAAATAAATGAATTTCATTGGGGTCCTGGATCTTCAGAATCATCCCTCGTATCCTCATAGCCATCATTACCGTCATCAACGGGCTCAATATTTTCATTCGTTTTTGTGTTACGCTTGCAACAATTGCCTTAATTTTTTGAATTTTAGAAATAACATTCAAAATTTGTTTACTTTTATCAACTCCATCATATGACCAGCGTTTTTGACTTTTTGATTTCAGGCATCCTTTTTTGCGGTGGGGGCTTAGCTTTTAGAAGATACTGCTGAACTTAGTGTAGTACTTTGATTTTGTGATTGAGCGTCTCCGGCGTCGCTGTGCAGCAGGCTTCCTTCTTCTTTCGCTGTTCCAAATATGGAAAGCACGAACTTTCTTCCAGATACTCGCCAATCAGTTATAGCTAAAATTCCTTTAACATACAAAAAATAAGTAAAAAAATCACCTTTCTATTGGAGTTACTGCCTTCACAGAACAATCATCATTGAGGAATATTACGAGTATCGTCGCATCCCTGTAGTCCGTAATCGTTGCTTCTGTAAATGATAATAATGCCATCTGTAAATTAAACATTTAGAGCGATTTTATCATTTACCTTTATTATTGCCGCGAGAATTGACAATCCACGGTTTGATCCATTTGTCTGCAAATCTATGATCTATTAAATAAAAATGCTTAATAAATTGAATATAAAACGAAAGGTGACAAAGTTTTAAAGTACAAGGGACGGGGTTTAACATTATGAAAATGTTTTAGATTAGTGTTACATACTAACCTCATTTAACACAAAATGTTTTTAAAAACTAAGTGTAAAACTCTAGTGTAAAACTACTGATTGAAAAATCTTTAAAAAGTGTGGCGCGGCGTTTGGGAATTTAATACTAATTGAAAAGTGTTTTAATTTATTTTTAAAAGTATTAAGTGTATCTACTAAAATGAAAATTTTTGGAAAAGTTATAAAGAGAGCATTAAAAATTTTAAAAAGAATGAAGGAGAGGAGTTACTACTTATTTGAAAAATTATATAAAAAAAATATGCGGTGGTAGGGTTGATATATTTTTAAATTGTTTGAATATTTTTTTTAAAATATGGGGGTTTTTTTTTTTTAGGGTTACTAATGATTTTAAAACTTTCTAAAAAGTATATGCGGCGGTGGACTAACATACTCGCTTTAAAAATTTAAAAAGAATGAAGAGGGTTACTACTTATTGAATATTTCTAAAAAAAATATGAGGGGTTAGGGTTCTGTTTTAAAAAGTATATGAAGCGGGAGACTAACTACTTAACTACTGCTTTAAAAAATTTTAAAAAGAATGAAAGGGTTACTACTTTTTGAAAAATTTTTGAAAATATAAGGGGAGGGTTACTACGATATTGAAAATTTTAAAAAAATATTAGGGGGTTAGGGTTCTTTTTGAAAAAGTATAGAAGTCGTCGGGGGGACTAACTACGTGATTTTTAAAAAGGAATGAAAGGGGTTATCCTTATTGAAAAATTTTTGAAAATATGAGGTGGGTAGGGGGGTTACTAACTTTATTGAAAATTTTTAAAAAATATGAGGGGTTAGGGTCTTTTTGAAAAAGTATATGAAGCGGGGGGACTAACTACTGATTTTGTAAAAAGAATGAAGGGGGTGGTGGGGTAGGGTAAACTACTTATTGAAAAATTTTTGAAAATATGAGGTGGTGTAGGGGGTTACCTACTTATTGAAAATTTTTAAAAAAAATATGCGGTGGGTAGGGGGTAGCTACTTATTGAAATATTTTTTAAAAATATGAGGTGGGTAGGGGGTAACTACTTATTGAATATTTTTTAATTTAAAAAAAATATGCGGGGGGTAGGGGTGTGAACTCCTTATTGAAATATTTTTAAAAAACAATGAGGTGGGTAGGGGTAACTACTTATTGAAAATATTTTTAAAAAATATGAGGCGGGGTAGGGGTTTGTGGTAACTACTTATTGAAAATATTTTTTAAGTAGGAAATATGAGGCGGAGGTCTAGGGGTGGTAACTACTTCATTCGAAATATTTTTAAAAAATATGAGGTGGGTAGGGGTGTTTGTAAACCTACTTATGTGAAATATTTTTGAAAATATGAGGTGGGTAGGGGGTTACTACTTATTGAAAATTTTTAACAAAATATGCGGTGGGTAGGGGGTAGCTACTTATTTGAATATTTTTAAAAAACTATGAGGTGGGTAGGGGGGGTGGTGGGTAACTACTTTATTGAAATATTTAAAAAATATGAGGGGCGGGTAAGGGGTGTAACTACTTA